>VUQK01014561.1:11580-31222 GCA_015106715.1 Bujurquina vittata
ACACACACACCTACAGTACACACACACACACACACACACACGCACACACACACACACCCTCTGCCTCCATCAGTCCTTTCACCATCAATTTTTCCTCTCCTCTTTCAATCATTTCTCCTACAGTAGCTTTGCATGGCCCTTCACCCAGCCTGTCAACACTTCATTAGCAGGCATCTGTTAGCAAGTAATCTCATCTTTCTGCAGTTGAAGTATCCCGCAGCTTTCTTAGCATTCTGCAACCCGAAAGCAGGAAACAAGCCAGGCTCCAGCAGCAGCCGCGGCCAGCCTCAGCCCCAAATAGAATCAGTCCTGCTTTATTACATGTCAGCATCTCCTCTTCTTCTTCTTCTTCTTCTTCTTCTTCTTCTTCTTGTCTGGGGAAGAGATTATGCCCCGGGCCAGCAAGGGATGCAGCAGCAAAGGGAGTATGTGGGACTGCAGGGGGAGGGATGAGGGAGCCTATGGTGAGAGGACGAGGAGGGGAAAGCTCTGAATTTCTCATCACTCAAACCACAGGTGTTTCTTTAATACCTTGCTTTGTTGGAGGTGATGAGGAAATGAGGGGGAGGGTTTCCCCCCTCTTTTCGTTTCTTCTTCCCTCCAGGACTCCCGCACATTTCACTCCGTTTAAGACACAGCCAATTTGATCTCCACTTTGAAACATATGGTGCGGCGCCCTCCTTCCAACATGCCTGTCGCCCCGCACACAAAGGCCATTCTCTCAATATATTCTGCTCCAGCTATTATGAGATTCATCAAAAATTAAAGCGACAGTCAAGAACGGCTGCAGGGGGACGCAAAACTCCTAAAGCAGGAATCACAATGCAGATACATAACTGAGCATGAAAATCTGGTCTGTTTTATCATATTCATAGAGAACCACACTTCCACATATGGTGGGAGATAGCTCGGTTGCCCTGTTTGTAGCTGACAGGCTGTTATGTGTGACTCACTATGTTCATATTCAACACGCCAGGCTGTTGCCACCCGCCCTCCTTTTCTTTCTCATTTCACTTGGTGATAAATACGAGTAATAAAGGAGATACATTAGCAGAAGATTGTCTTTTTTTTTTTTTCATTTTACAGGGAGACAGAGATAGATATTGATCATGTGGTGAGACATTGTCTTGCTAGGCCAATCTGTCTTGCACTGCAACTGGTAACGCATCAGCAATAATGTGCAGTGCTACAGGGCAAGAATCACTCTTTTGTATATGGAGGTATTTATTCTTCACATTTAGCATAATGTTAGATATTAGACCTTTTTGTGACCCTCATAGAGATACCAGACCAAGCTATATGTTCTGTGCCAGAAATCTTTAGATAACTTCTAATAGTTGAAGATAATAAGAAAAAGCGCTGCAATCTACATATCTGCATGTGAGTTTTCAGATGTACTGTTTTATATTTCAGCTCTTTGTTTCTGCACACTGGCTTTAACCCAATGATTGTTAAGCTAATAAATTCTGTGGGTACGACCCACATGGGCACCTCATGCATTCTCTCTGATGTCCAATTCTACTCGCACAAAGAGCAACCGTTATTTGTGGCTTTAGCTGTAACAGCAACTTAAAACTGGGGGATATGATTAGATTGTGCATTGATGTAGCTGAAACGAAACTCTGTCAATATGAACACACGCTGGCTCGGCTGGTCGGAAAAAGAGAAGAGGAGATTATTTTGGAACATGCAAGGATTTTTACAGCTTTAGCAGCAGGAAGCACCTGCGCCACAACTAACTTCCTGGATGTGTCTGTCAAATCTGCTTCCCAGGTGGCAGCCTTGCATGTGTGCAGTTGCGTGCGTGTGCGCATGAAAACGCTGTGTTAAAATCTTGTTGACTATGTCTGCACACCTGTCTGCATTTGCAGGACAGGCAGATCTGTGTGCTGTTGTGAGTGAAGGTGTTGTTTGTGTGTTTGTCTGGGGATATTCATACTTTGAGTGATAGAGCTCATACATAGGTCAAGTCTAAAGGAAACCACAGGGATGTGTGCACTGGGCTGTGACCACCAACAGTTGTGGAGGCCTTTACTGTCTCCATCCCTTCATCTCACCTCATCTTTCTTTCCTGAGCATCATCCTCACTTTCCAGAACAAGCGAGGACACAGATTGTCTCCGTCTATCAGCCATGGCTGCTCAACAGCACAAGATTTCCTTATTTACTGTCCTTGGTTCAACAAGTTCACCTCAGTAAAATGTAAAATGTCAGCAATACAAAAGATGCAATAAAACAATACTCCTCCCACCATATGCTTACGCTAAATACTCAGATCAGTAAATGTGTCACATTAATTCATGTTAATTTTCCTAATCAGAGCATGGACACTATAAAAGATGGATGTTGGTAACACGATGTCATTAATAAGATGTTAATGTCGTTAATAAGCGCACTGTTTTATACCACAGATAATCCTTAGTTTTTAATGAATGAATGAATGAATGAATAGCTTTATTGTCACTGTCATTACATACAATGAAATTTCGTTCAGAACAGAACACCCTTGAGCCGCAGCCGTTAGGCGCCGTCACATTTTCAAACATGGTATGGTACTTTTTTAATATTCAATATGACCCATAATGATTGAGCCCATAAACTCATCTGGAAAGTGTTCACAGAGGTCAGCAGAAAATAAAGTGTTTTCCCAAAAACTTTCTATACGACCGGAAGTGTTTTTGCAATCACAGCTATGGCCATCTGGTGGCCTTCGAAAAGAATGCAGGTTTAATGCACTTCTGATTGGCTTAGTTTATCCAATCTGGAAGCGATGTCCATCAGAGCTACACCAATCAGCAGTGAAGAACTTGATGCTGCAAGCCATACACCTTTTCAGAGAATATGGGCCACAAACAAGACTCCACTAGTGTCAGGCAATTCTTGTTATATCAGCTGAACACCTTCATCATGTGCCAGTTTTTAGAGGTATATCAAGGGATTTAAAAAAAATTATTTTGTTAATTTTTGATCGTTTTTTACCAAAAAATGTCACTTAGCCAAGACGGCTTCCACTGATAATATGTTTTCTTTCACAATACATGGCAATAATTATTCTCAGCAGATTAAAAAGGGCATTTCGTTCTCTTGGTCAGCCTAGGCTGCAACAGGCTTAATTCTGAAACACTTTTATATCTAATGGAGGCAATTGTGCTGAATTCAGCAGTTTTATCCACACATTATCCAATCATTCTAATTACACAATTACAAAAATCTAAACTGAGACCCAGTTTAGTTTGAGACAAACTAAAATTCAACAAAAATAACTGCAAGACGTCTACAGGTGACTGTATTGGCTGCAAAAAATCTCCTTGCCCTCTTGAGAAATATGATGGATTTCTCTATGTACAAAATATATCACATTTTTGTCTCTTTAACTGCTGTGCTATCACCCGAAGCACATTGTTTGAACTTTGCAAACTCTCCCTTATTCACTGCTTAGGGAGGTGGAAGGAACCACATTTTTGGACAGGATCCATTTTGGCTGTCAGGCAAAGGAGGAAATGTTCTACACTTTGAATCATTTTGAAGGAGCTGTGAGACAGGCAGTAGACATTCTACAATTCAGCATTGTTTGCAGCTGATTTTGCATGCATTATATTTGATTGCTAAGTGCTTTATTAGTATTAAGGCATAAAGACACTGAAAACATCCACTGCATCAGATTTTATCTTTTACAACTCAGAACAAATTCATATATATTCCCTTTTCAGCACATTGTTGTGTGTAAAAACATCTCCTTCGGTTCAGCTACACCAACATGCTGGTTAATTGACCTGAACACATGGCCATCTAGCGAATACTCACACACATATAAGTCAGCTTATATGTGTGTGACAAGCTCTCTGTCCTCCTGCATATATTCAGAGAAATAAATCCACAAAGCCATTCTACCTCTGCCTGAACATAAGGGGAGCTGATTTAAATGGTTTCTTAAATGATATATAACGCAGTAAGTCTCTGCGCATGGACAGCTGCAGAAAGCACGAGCACTGCCAGGTAAAAAAAGATAACGGTCCAAAAGAGAAAATGGGGTTATTTATGGTCACAATGACACTTTTTTTTTTCAGCTGTAGACACAGCCAGCATGTTTGAAGTACACGCAGCAAGTAATGAGGAGCTGTCCGCAGGAAGAGTTTCCATTCATCAGTTAATTGTGGAACAGTGACACACATTTGTCTGAGTACCAAAACACACTCGACAGCCGTGCTTTAACCAGCACTACTGGAGACGGCCTTCCCTGTCCAGTTATTATCAAGTTAATAAGAAGAGAAAATAAATATTTGAAATTACAAATTACAGAAATCATGAGCATCTGAGTTATTTGCACTTTCATGTAGCATTACAGCTTTTACTGTAGCGACTCCCGGTGCCCTGAACACGCTCCATCTGTGGCTAACTTGAAATGACCCCGCTTCCATTTCAGTGCACAAGTTATAAGTTGCCTTTAAATAAATACCCCGTGCACACGTCTACCAGTACTTTAGTGGCTATATGTAAAGCATCTGCAAAGAAAGGCTGTTAGGTGACAGAGATCATATTCATGCTTCACATTGTAAAAGCCATATCAATATTCTGTGTCCATCTGAGTGTCGGGCCATGAGAGTTGATTGATGTGTTTTTGTGCCAGTGGTTAGAAACTGAGCCCGGGGAGACACGGGGGCAGCAGTGAGTGAGCACTCCTGCCTGAAGAACACAAAACTCCATTTTCCCCACAACACAAAGTCAAGGCAGATCACTCAGTTGGTCCCAGGATTAACTACTGTTTATGTATATGTGTGTGTCATTGGTAATAGATGTATACAGAACATGGAGACGGGGAATATGCTAACGCTCGAGTGATTCTGCAGACATTTCAGAAGGTGGGTAATTATTCAGCTTTGCCGCAGATACTACTGGTCCCTAACAGCACTTCAGATGACATTTAATATTTATTATTCTGGGGAGTGCAGCCCACCGGATTAATTATTCACAAAAACTATTACATGCGTGTGATCCATGTTAGAGTTCTATGCAAGGCTCCAACTTCATAATTACAACCATTTGTTATTAATGCTTGCAACATGTCAGCACATGGAGTATACAACAGTAACAAATGGAGGAACAAGTCAGTCATCTTCAGTGTTGAAGGTAGGCAATCACAAAAGTATACAGTTGTTTATGTTTGCAACAACATTAGACAGAATAATGGAAGGATTACTTGGCAATCAATCACTTTTTTCTTTATTTTTTCTCTCCGTATGATGGTACCCACAAGGGCAACTTTCAGGCTGATGTAAGCTTGTTTTGAACATATCTGGACGCATTTGTCTGGCTGTACCTGAGCCAATCCTGGCTAGGTTAAAATAGAGGCAACATCCATCCATCCATCCATCCATCCATCCATCCATCCATCCATCCATCCATCCATCCATCCATCCATCCATCTATCCATCCATCCAGCTTCTTTTGCTTTTCCCTTTCAGGGTCACGGGGGGTGGGGGATGGAGCCTATCCCATCTGTCATAGGGCGAGAAGCAGGGTGCATCCTGTAAACCAAGTAAACCAAGGTGACAAATGGTAAAGCGAGAGCAAGACTGACAGAGAAAGAAATGTAGTAATCATATTTGCAGTAGCCAGGTTCCCTTAAACTGCACCCTTAAACGTAGTAAGTAATACAACTAGTATCAAGTGTGGATAAGTACCACATAAAAGCAATATTTTATTTAGTTCTTAATAATGTCAACAAGCTCAGCTAAATCTCTCTTCATACCACTGAAGTTTGTTGTGTCTGCGTTGGCGCCCAAAGCGGCCTCTATCCGTCACTGTCAAGCCAGGCTCTGTCGTTCTGTCAGAGACTTCCTGTGCCTCATAACCAGTTTATTCTGGCGTCTCTGTCTGAGCCTGAGCATGAGCTTCAGTATGTATCAGTTTGTGTGCTTTAGCCAGTCCCTCTATCTGACACTGAGACAGTTTCTGCTTCTAACCTTCTACTTCTGAACATGAGCCTGAGGCCAGTCTGCACTTATATCTGTTTCTCAGTCTATACAAGACCCTGTCCATCAAGCCAGCTCTCACTCCAACCCCGTCAGATATTTGATTGGGAATTCTTGCTGTCACATTTGAGGGGGACAAATGCTCATTTTCACCTCTGTATTATTTATTTATTTATCCCTGGACTCCACTAGAGTAGTTTTACATGAGCCACTGTTCAAAATAAATATATATTTTTTAAATCTCATACTCTTATACTGGGTGGTGGGGATGTCCCGTCATTCACCCAGTGTGTGAAACAAGGGTCTTTGTCGCTGGCCCCCGCAAACAAATGATTTGAATATAAGGTGGGCGGGGGGTCCTGTACCGGAACTGTGTGTCTGAGATGATGAAATTAGGGATATCTGCTGTCATGTGTATATTACAGAGTAGTTTTGGTGCTTAAACTTATCCATACTATGAGTGAAAGTGAAAGAAAACAGCAGTTGAAAAAAGATCCTCATTGACTTTTTTGGAAATTTACACCAGCAATCCTTCTTCCTCATTTTGCAGGCTTTGACGCTCTTCTTATAGCATAAGCTTATACGCTTTAAGGCCAATATCACCACACAGGATTTATCGAGGCACCAACATGGACACCTCGTGCCTTGTCTCCTTTCACTGTCTTCCGTCTTTCTCTTTCTACTTCAATTGTGCCTCTTTTGGGATTTTCCATAGTCTGACCTGTTTTATTTACCCTCTATTTGCATTTTGATACTTTTCTCTCCTGTAGAGGTCAGCTGACACTTTCACCTGTCTTCCAGTGTTGTCTCACCAGTCCCAGTGGATATCCCTCTTTTCAGAGCCTTTGCCAGATAGATAATGTTGCAAGGCTGCCACTGCATGCAGTCTGTTGTCTGCTACCTGCTTGCATCTGTTCCTTGTCTGATCACCTGTAGTTTCTTTGGATATGTTAACCCAATTTGACTTCCTACATTCCTACAGAGCCAAATTTTATTTATTGATTTTATTTTTATTTTGTTACATTTGACCTCTGGAAAAAAAATGAACCCAATACAGAGATGCTATAATTGCAGTTTCTCTTGTGACCATTTGAGGCTTGGCTCCAAAAAAGTGGGTAAATCCAAACAAGTGGGGGTAGGTGTAAAGGAGGAACATGACAAGGGAAGTAAAGACACATATCTTGGGTAAGGGACCTTTGTGCTTCTGTTAGACTTGAAGAGCAACACTTATCTCAGCTCTTTTTCTTTTTTACCTTCTTATTCAATGTTTTTTTTCTACATTGTAAATTAAAACTGAAGTCATGCAGACTATGAAGGAACACATAAGGAATCATGCAGTAAACTTAAAAGTGTTAAACAAACCAAAATAAGTTTTATATTTTAGGTTCTTCAAAGCCTCTGCAACATCGCGTGGAGATCTGGGGCCGTGCCACTGGGTTGGCAGACCGAGGTGGTGGTCCCCATCTTTAAGAAGGGAGACCGGAGGGTGAGCTCTAACTTTCGGGGATCACACTCCTCAGCTTCCCCGGTAAGGTCTATGCCAGGGTGCTGGAAAGGAGGGTCCGCCCATTTGTCGACCCTCGGATTCAGGAGGAACAATGCGTTTTGTTTTTTTTCCCTGGTCATGGAACGCTGGACCAGCTCTTTATACTCTCAAGGATATTTGAGTGTGCATGGGAGTTTGCCCAACCAGTCTACATGTGCTTTGTGGACCTGGAGAAGGCATTCAACTGTGTCCCTTGGGGTATCCCGTGGGAGGTCCTGCGAGAGTACGGGGTGTCTGGCCCATTGTTGCGGGCCATTCAGTCTCTACAACCACAGTGAGAGCTTGGTCCGTAAAGCTGGTAATAAGTCAGACTCATTTCCTGTGGGTGTTGGACTTCGTCAGGGCTGCCTTTTGTCACAGATTCTGTTCATAATTTTTATGTACAGAATTTCTAGGTGCAGCCAGGTGGCGGAAGGCTTCTTCCTTGGTGGCCTCAGGGTCTCATCTCTGCTTTTTGCGGATGATGCGGTCCTGTTGGCTTCATCAGGTGGTGGCCTCCGGCTTGCAGTGGAACGGTTCACAAGCCGAGTGTGAAACGGCTGACATGAGAATCAGCACCTCTAAGGCTGAGGCCATGACCCTCAGCCAGAAAAGTGTGGACTGCCCTCTCTGGCTCAGAGACTAGTTGCTGCCCCAAGTAAAGGAGTTCAAGTATCTCGGGGTTTTGTTCACGAGTGATGGGAGACGGGAGTGGGAGATCGACAGACGGATCGGGGCTGCTTCTGCAGTGATGCAGACGCTGCACCAGTCTGTCGTGGTGAAGAGGGAGCTGAGCGTAAAAGAGAAGCTGTCGATTTACCAGTCGATCTACGTTCCTACCCTCACCTATGGTCACGAGCTTTGGGTAATGACCAAAAGAATAAGATCGTGAATTTAAGCAGCAGAAATGATTTTCCATCGAAGGGTGTCTGGCCTCTCCCTTAGAGATAAGGTGAGGAGCGCGGCCATCCGGGAGGGGCTCAGAGTAGAGCCGGTGCTCCTCCACATCGAAAGGAGCCAGTTGAGGTGGCTTGGGTATCTGATTAAGATGCCTCTAGGGTGCCTCTTGGGTGAAGTGTTCTGGGCATGTCCCACCAGTAAGAAGCCCCGGGATAGACCCAGGACATGCTGGCTCTTGGCTGGCCTGGGAACACCTTGGGGTCCCTCCTGATGAGCTACTTAGGCTCCTGCCCCCTGCATGTTGCTGCAGACTGCTGTGGTAGCCATGCTGGTTAAGTGTGCCTTGGATTTTGAATAAATCACCAACAGTGTCACCAGCAAGGCACCCCCATACTATCACACTTCCTCCTCCATACTTCACAGTGGGAACTACACATGTAGGAAACATCCACTCACCTTTTCTGTGTCTTACAAAAACATGGTATTTGGAACCAAAAATCTCAAATTTGGACTCATCAGACCAAAGGACAGATTTCCACTGGTCAAATTTCCATTCCTTGTGTTCCTTGTGTTCCATTCTCTTCCTCTTGTTGTTATTCCTTAGAAGTGGCTTCTTTGCAGTGATTTGACCATAAAGTCCAGATTCACGCAATCTTTTGATGTTGATGTGTTTGCTACTTGAACTCAATGAAGCATTTAGGTGGGCTCTCCTCTGGGGTGCTGTTAACTTGCAGTCTTTGAGGCTGGTAACTCTGATGAACTCATCCTGTGCAACAGAGGAAACTCTTGCTCTTCCTTTCCTGGAGCGGTCCTGATGAGATCCAGTTTCATCATAACGTCTGATGGTCTTTGAGAGTGCACTTGAGGATACTTTCAAAGTTCTTGAAATTGTTTGGATTGACTGACCTTCATTTCTTAGAGTAATGATGGACTGTTGTTTTTCTTTACTTAGTTGGGTAATTCTTGACATAATATGGATTAGAACATTACTCAAACGGGGCTATTCAGTGTATACCTCTTCACAAGCCAACTGATGGTTTCAAACACATTAAGAGGGCACAAAATTCAAGAAATTACCTCTTGACAAGGCACAGCTGTTAACTAAAAGCAATTCAAGGTGACTACCTCATAAAGCTGGTTGAGAAAATGCCCAAGCTGTCATCTAAGTAAGAGGTGCCTACTTTGAAGAATGTAAAAACTAAAATGTGTTCTGGTTTGTTTAACACTTTTAAGTTTACGCATCCTTCATAGTCTGGATGACTTCAGCATTCATTTACAATGTAGGGGGAAAAAAGAAAAACATTGAATGAGAAGGTGTGTCCAAACTTTTGACTAGTACTGTAAAGAAAACTTTATTGTATCAACATAAAAAATACCAGACTCAGGAGTGCTGTAGAAACTTGGGGCCCCATTTATCAAAAGGGTAAGCTCTGACTCCAACTGCGGAGCAGTGCTGGTCAATACACATTTTTCTCCTTCAAATCTTGTAGTTACTACTAATTAAATGTGCACTGATATACTAAAAAATGTGCAAAGTTTATGGTTAATATTGCTACCCTTGCAGTTATAATAATTCTTCTACAGCTGATAATAATCAAGCTGTTACTTTGTTGGGGGTTTAGTCCCACCAGCCGTGCACTACTCAGAAATCCAGAGTACAGCTGGCTTCAGATCAATTGATCTTGGTAGGTAGAAACTATTTGTGGAAGCACTGCTTCCCACAGACATTGGTTTTAGCTACAGAATTCTAATTAACATAGCTCAATATTGAGTGCTACCTTAGCCATGATAAATAACACTAGCTTTATCTCACATACTCCTTTCCTCTAATTGAATCAACAGAAAAATTGACATTTTTTTTGGTTTGTTTGTTTTTTGTTTTTGTTCTCGCTAAATAGGACTTTCGATTTTTCCCTGCTCAGATGGAGAGCAAAACCTTGAGGACTGGGGTGTTCTGATGACCTTGGGATATTTTACAATCACATCATGACCTTGGCTAAGAAAACACAGAAGGGCAGACAGAGAAGTCACCCAGCTTTAGACATTTATAAGACGTACAGTCCCTCAATGACTGTTTAATCCTGACTGTATTATGAGTAATGGTAAAAATGACAAAATGGCACCAGAATATTTCTATATAAAGTGTGTCCTGTGCAAAAAAATGGTCCAGCTCACTAATTTCACCCATGTTGCCATGATTGATAGGTAAAGGCTAAACGTTGTCTTTTTTTGTTTGTGTGTGTTTTTTTAATAACTGTTGCAGGAGGGGAAAAAACAAATTTCAATTCCATTTTTCAGGCTCATATATGGTGAGGGGAAACAATAAAGTCAGGCACTAATTTCTTATCGTAGTGCAGGTAACAACAAAATGAAAATACCTGGCGCCTCTGGTAATTCAAAATCACTCATCACTCACTTTTGCAATATTGCTGGGCTTTCTTCATGTCGGGGTGATACAAGGACAGAGACAGAGATGAATTTGCAGTACTTGTTTGAACAATAAAAAGTTTTTTATATATGAATGTGATTTTACCAGGCCATTTCACAGTGAAAATAAGAAGGATTTTATTTTTAATCTACTTCCTTGAAGGAAAGTCACTGAACTGTAATGTGATACAGGAAGTAAAGAAGGCCTACCAAAAATGGCCATCATCTCACGAAGAGCTAAATAATGGCCCCCAGTGCATGGGACTGATGTGTCAGGTGGAACTGCTGTAAAATCATGGTTCTTAGTAAAAATATGAAATGATTTGTTCTCCTATTTAATAGCCCATTTTTTAAAAAATCTGGTGTTGACTAAAGACCAGTCTCAATACAGCATGGTTGTTGCTTGTTTTTGTATCTTTGCCTCCACTGGACCACAGCCTTAGGTTTTTATGGGCCCTCTCTTACTGTTGACATGAGTGGATTTCTTTACATCCTTTCTGAAACCACACTGGGGTTCCAACCTCTGCAAAGGAGGACCTCTTTGTATACTCCAAAATACGGGGATTTCAATTCCACATGTCTTTTAAGTCCAACCTACAATTAGTGGAGTGTTTGGCAGTGTAAAGATGGGAGACGAGCAACAGTACAACAACAGGCATGAGGATCCACCGACGCTGAAGCACGAAATACCTCAAAAGCAGCCAGTGCTAAAATTACGGTGCTTTATATAAAGGTCTGATGCCACAACAACCTTATTTTCTCAGACTTGTGCCTTAAGATCCCAAAACTCTATTTACCACAACTATGCACAGGAAATGGCTCTTCAACATGGTGAAAACTGTGGCAACAAGAAGTAAAAGGTCATGTGAAATAAGCGAGAGTCTATAATATTATCCAGTTACAATTCAACAATAGCGGCTGAAAAAAGATTCAAGTAGGAAATCTAATTAAACAGAGACGCAATCAACTAGCACTCTATTACTGAGGTGTCAGCAATTATTTTTTCTTGTCATTTTTATCAATTTTATATTAGAGGTTTTTTTTCACATTAACTGGAGGAAACAACAGGAGATAGCAGAATAGAAGTGGACTATCTCTCCCTGCATGTGGGAGTGCCAGGAGTTATTTAGAGTTAGTCTCAGGCCAAAGAAAGATAGAAGCCAACACAGAACAGAAACACGTCTATGGCACAGAGGTAGAGACCACTTCCTTCTCAAGGGAGGACATGAAGTTAAAGAATGCAGTCTGGTGCTGTTTCTACGTTCGTCAAAAGTAAAGGACTGAAGCATTGTGCTACAATAATAAGTTAAATTGTGCTATAATAAATAAATCTTACTGACAGTTTGCATGTTAGGGAGCAGGTAGAGGAGAGCCTGGAGAGTTGGACAAACACACTGAAAAAAAAGATAAATGAAAGCATGACAGAATGCATGTGTGAATGGGAGGGAGACAAGTAAAGATGAAAGGAGCAGAGGTTGTGAAGGTGGATGAGGTTAAATACCTGGGGTCAACCAGCCTAAGAAATGGAAAATAAACTAGAGAGGTGAAGAAGAGAGTGCAGGCATGTGGAGTGGGTGGAGATGAGTGTCAGGGGTGATTTGTGACAGAAGGATAGCAGCAAGAGTGAAAGGGAGAGTTTAAAAGATGGTAGTGAGACCTGCTATAATGTATGGTTTGGGGATGGTTGCATTGATTAAAAGAAAAAAAAGACACAAGGCCAGAATGAATCAGATTACATCAGAGTGACAATTCAGATTGAGCAGTTTGGAGACAAAGTTAGAAAAGACAAGGCTGAGATGGTTTGATATGTTCAGAGGAGGGATAGTGGCTATACCAGACAAAGGAGCTGCCAGGCAGGAGGAAAAGAGGAAGACCAGAGAAGGTTCATGGATGTAGTGAAAGAGGATAGGAAGTGGGTTGGTAGGACAAAAGAGGATGCTAGGGATAGGGTGAGATGGAGATAGATAATCTACTGTGGTGACCGCTAAAAGGAGCAGCCAAAAGAAGAAGAAAAAATAATAATACTGGGATTTAAAAACAAAAATTCCCTAATCATCTATTAGTTGATGGCGGAATAACACTTAGAGAAGCAGAAGATGAGATAGGTCTCAAACAGCTGAATCCATGTAAGTATTTGAGTTTAGGATCATTTAAAACAGCAGTGGGACATTTTCAATCTAATAAATGTCCATTTTAACACCAAACTGTATTTCATTAGAGTACTGTAAAGTCTGCCTCTTTAAAGAAGTACTCACCATTAAGCCCTATTCAGATATGGCATATTTAACATAGCCTACTTCATTAATTTGTCGTCAATCATTCTGTCACTGAGACGTAATTAATTTTTACATTACTGGTCCTAATGGCTTCAAAAATTATGGAAAGAGCAGTGGTATGCACACAATATTTGCCATATGCATACGGAGAACCTCACTCTGCCCAGGTACCTGTCTCACTGGTGTTTGGAGATGCTGCTGTGGAGGCCAACGTGATGAGAGAAGAGAGAGACGTCTCCACTCTGCATAGCCCATTCTTCCCTTAATCCACCGCCTCTCTGCAAACCCTGTCCGCAAATCCATTTTGTTCCAGGATATGGACACCCTATCTTTGAGTTCATTAGCAATTAAACAGTTAGTAATTAGGATAATATATAGATAAGAACCAACAATTTATGCCAGAGACTGCTGTTTGTGAGGGGTCTTAGTGAGGATCAGCAGAGGATCCTGGGGCTGGCAGGTCCCTTTGGTTCCCCTCAAGACCCCTGGACGATAAAGAGAGGAAGAGGGAGGGTTCGCACAGAAATCAGCACACACAGAAGAGTGTGTGGCATCCTTGATTTTTCAGTCAGAACCATCCCTCCCTCATCACATTCAATTTCAAAACACCAAGATGCTCACCTCAAGACTTCATAACAGGACTTCACAAGCCACTTGGTAATGTCTCGGTGGCTGTATACTGTTTATGTTTTAGATGTAATCTAATAATTTTTTTAAAATGCATATTTGAAGGTATTAGGGCCAGGAATACATCATTTGGAACTATTTTACAATGACTGATAATGACCCAAGTACAGCAGAGAGCAAGCAGTGCTCTGTTGTCTGGAGAAAAAGTGAAAAATAGTTCGACTGATAAAAGCAATTTGATAATGACTGAAAGAGCACAGAGTTCAAGGAGTTTGCCAATGCTAGCAGTGGGCAGCATAACTGCAGAAATAAGAGAAATGATTATTTTAATTTAACCAGGAAAAAAGACTCTTGAGATTTAAAATCTCTTTTCCAAGAGTGTCCTGGCCAAGAAAGACAGCAGTGCAATCAATGAAGCTGCATAAACTAGCAACACATACACACATCCAAATCCATTCAAAGCCAGTTAGGTACAAGTAATACAAAGAAAATTAAATACAGATACAACAAAATGCATAAACTTCAGTGTCAATAATAAATGAATATAGTAGTAAAGGTAATTGTCTAATGCCAGAAAACAAAGGTAATAATATTCAGGTAAAATGTCTGCTCTCTGAAGTAACTGCATTCAAGTCAGTTAAAATTGCCTTAAATTTATTAAGTGAGGACAGTTCCTAAAGTTGCCGTTGATTTTGCTGCTGATTCCAGAAGGAAGGAGCCGTAAACTTGAATTCTCATTTTTCAAAATTCAGTGGAAACCTTTGAGAAAGACAGAAGGAATTAATCTTGGGACCTAACACCCCACACTTCTGTTGATAAATGTAACTCAACCAGTAAGATGGGAGAAAACCAAGAAGAGTCTTATGAATAAGAATAAACTATATTTCAGAATATGGAACCATAGTGTGAGACTCAGCTGTAACCGCATTAGGAAACTGCACAAACAAAACTCAGGAACTTCATGAAAAAGCCCATCAACAGCACTTTTCAGTCTTCAGCTTCACCATTTATTTTTAGACCGGCAGTACCAGGATAAGGATCTTACTCTACGAGGGGTCGACGTGGTCCAATTTCCAAAGCGGCTTCAGAGTTCGCTGACTAAGTGAACCCATTGCAGGTACATTTAATGACATGCTTCAGAACTGCGGAACTCTGAACAGTTTTTGTTCACATTATTGGCTGCAACATAACCCCAAAAAACATTTTCAAGGCCACGACTGATGCTCAACACCCTCGCCTGCCATGTGCTGCTAACGCTCTCCAGCTGGCTGTTAACTAGGGTCTTCTGCCACAGAGAAATGCTGCAGACTGCAGTGGCAGTCAAATGTAAACAGCGGTACTGTTAAACATGTTTCATGTTGATGCAGTCAAAAAGTGTTTTAAAAGCCATTCTCACAACTGCATCTGTAATCAGATCTAAAATGTGTGAGCTTGTCTGTGTATTTGATGCGACAAAAAGTGGTTCCAGCAGGTGCACGCATAAAGCAGCCAAGAATGGACACACAAAAATCAAAATATTAAAAGTGAAAATAAAAAGCGAAAAAAATACCACAAACTGAAAAAAGAAAAGCACTCTTATTAAACTTTACTCACGTAATCCCTCTAGCACTCTCTCTCACACTGTTTGTGTATGCACGTGCACACACGCACACACGCACACACACACACACACACACGCACACACACACACGCACACACAGATGGCCCTGTGAAAGCCTTTATTGATTGGACTGCAGGACAGAGGGAGGACACAGCAGTGGAAAAATACATGCCAAAACAATTTCCTAGACAGCTGGCCCTAACCAGCCAGTCAACTATCTTAACCTATAGGATAAGGTGTGGCTAAGAGCTACATTTGGCACACATTTATTTCATTTTCAGCATGACATTGTCCAAATCATTGTGCTACAATGCGAGAAAACAGTGCCTCCCATGTCTGCTGCATTTTGCCGAGGGTAGGTGGCTGGCAGCACTCAGGCTTGCAGTATGTAATCTATCACAGGCAGATCATCTACATTAGTGCTTGGCAAGAATGAGGGTTAGTGGAGAGGGGCGCACGAGTGCTGGCATAGAAGAAAGATGTGGCCTAGTTTGCCCTTACTGATGTGTGCAGTGGAGAGATCAAAGCTGCATCACGTGCTCACAGAATAAAGAATCAAAATTGCTACCTCATGAAGAAGAAAAAAATATGACGCTGTGTTTGCTAGAGCGGAAGCATGATGGGGTCTGTGTTTAAGATGGGTTGCCACGCCCATACTGTATGTTGGTAAATTACTCTTCCCTAATTCCTCTCAAGTGGCACAGTGAGATCTAATAGTCATCCACAATAATAACATCAATAGCCATTAAACAAGACCAGTGATTCGGTCTGGATCCCATTTGGGAAATTTCTAAACGAGTCATCAGACTTTTCTCCATCTCACAGGACAGGCCTGGCTTGGTCGCTCTCCCATCTGTCAACAGATTTCCTGCGTGCATATACAAACTGCATAGGGAAGTCATTATACCCCTCAGAAAAGCCAAGTAAGTGTATGAACGCTAAGGAAAAACCACCCTCCAAATGTTATATTTAGTCTGCATGGTCTGGTAACTTCCTTTATGTTCTCCAGACTCAATCATAAACACACTTCAGAGTCCCACAATAGTTGGCGGAATTGAAACGCGACAATTATAGTTCGATTTGCTCAAATGGGTGGAAATGGCTCAGTAAAAGCCAAACTTACCAAATGAGTTTTCGAGGTTTCCGTTTATCCTGAATAAATTCACATTTTTCAAGGTTAACAGTGGCAGTCTTAATAATTTTTTCTGACTTTAATTAAGGTAGAGAAGCAAAAAAAGAAAAAAAAACGCACACACACGCACACACACAATGTACTACTTTATTTGCATTTTATAACATTATTATCTTTAACATATGTCACCTGCTAAACTAACCCTTCTCCGTAGAATTTCTTTACTTATTATGTGGCACTCTCCTTGCCTCGCCTCCTCAACAACGGATGTTCTCTAAAATCTTTTTCTGCTGCATGCTTTCCATATGCTTGGACGTTCTGACAGCGAGGACGCCATTTAATTAAGCCAGGCTTCAAACACGATCTAAACAAACACGAGAAGCTACAAACAAACAAACAAGTCCAATTACAGCAGTGTTAAAATGCAGGGCAAAGAAGCATTAGACTACCGCAAGAGTGGGAGGAAATGGGAGGAGGAGGAGGAGGCGGAGGAGGAGGAGGAGGAGGAGGAGGAGGAGGACGACGATCCTTTGATCCATGCTCGGAGATTCAACATCAACGCTGCTGTTTAGTTCAACAGAGATTCATATTAGCCAGCGATGTGGTCCTGTTGGTAATCAAAAGGCCTCGTTTGGTGATGCAGTCCAAGAAATCCTTTACACATTATAGTAATATCACAGTGGAATTGCATCAGAACCCTGAAGATGAAACATATTTGAAGAGGGACCAAAAAAAAAATCAATCGAGACTGAAGTTCAAATTCTGCTATTAAGTGACAAATAGAACAGACAGAGGAAAGGTAGTTTTCCTGAATCACGTTCTTTATGGGGTAATGCCGTGTGTTCAACTCTTATTGATCCTGCTAACCCTGCCCTTGAACTGGTAATGGCTTAATGGAATTGCATCTATAATACTGTTTGACTGTGAAAGGGAACACACATATTGTCCATAACAGACCAGGGGGGTGTATTGATTCTACTTATTAGATGACAGGGTTGCGAGCTGTCAGAAGGGATTCCCATGATTTCTGCTGTTTCCGGTGTGCAACATTTGGGACACGGAACACACACAGACACAAACACACACACGCAAGCTGAATGAAAGACTTCCCTAGGAGGGAGCAGATGTGATGTGTTTTCTTATAAATGAAACAATATCCGTCAGGTTGCTGACTGTTATTGGATTGTCTTAATGCCAGAGGCCATGTCAAACTGTTACTCCACACGGTAGAAATGAGTAACTATGAAAAACTGCCTCGAGCCATGTCTACCCAACTATTGACCCAAATGTGAATTTCCAGTGTGTCACCAACATTCAGGCTTTAAACTACTGTGAGTGCATTTGAATTAATCTGTATTCTCAGCGAATTTCAGATAAACAGAGGCTAACAAATATATTTTTGGCAAACAAAAGTTTAGATCGTATGGCTCTGTCTCTCACTTTATTTGTGTGTGTGTGTGTGTGTGTGCATGTGCGTGTGTGTGGGTGTGTGTGCATGCGCATGTGCATGTGTGTGTGTGCGCGTTAGCTTTAGCCACATTAAAAGTGTTTTAATACAGATTCATAATCTAGGCTACACAGCTGCAAACCCCTTACTTATAAGATGGTTTAGCGCTTGGATGTATGTGTGTGCTACTCTGCATTTAATCTTCATGTGTGCTTATAGACATGATTTTTGTGCAGGCTTGTTTCCTGCATTTGGGCAGCTCTGCGTGTGCCCTGTAATCTGGTTTACAGGAAACACACCACAGCCAAACACATGGTCGATTTCCCCTCACGGTCCTATCATTAGCCCGGGGCCTAATCCTTACTTATAATTCAGATGATGGGCCCTGTCAGTGGGGGCCCGCTAATAAGTCACATAAATCACAGTGTGAAACTGAGGCTGGGTCGAGGGCCAGTGGAGTCAGCCATTTTCCTCTTCTGCAGGCAGAGAGATCTTCATGTTGCTTGATTACCAATAAGGGCCAATGAAAAGGGCAGTTACACACCCACCCTCACACACATGCAGAAAGAGTGGTAATCTAAAGCCGTGCATGCTTTGAATACTGAGCATGGTGAGATACCAGAGGAGGGCAGCTGAACCGTGGGGGAGAATATATGTTATCGTGTGTTGAATGCTGCAGAGCCATTTACTTTTCTTACATATCAACAAACTAAGGATGTGGAAAAAAAAAAGAAATCAAAAAAGAAAATAATGTTTTCCTCATGTTTCCTTTTCTTTTTTGGCACCAAATTGCTTTAGTCAATCCATTTTCCAATCATGACATTGGATCACCTTGATGGACACTCAGGCTTTTGTATTTGTTTGTGATCACATAGCAGAAAAGGGCCATGTGTTAGGACAGCCGTGGTCTGATATGGGATTATCACAGCTCTCTAGCAGGCGAGGGGTGCCTGTGGATTAGATCTCACACCAGAGATTAATCCAGGACAATCTGCTATGACTTGATTTTATACAACAGGATTATTTCTTTGACATATGTGCTTCCTATTAAAGACCTTAAACTCCATTTTGAAGATTAAAATAACAGATTTTTAACTAACCTGTATGGATTTATCTACAATCTACTAACGATAAGATAATTACAGATATGGATGTAAAGGTTTCCAATGTGTCCTGAAGGATGACGAAGAGAAAAGACATGTCATGTTAGCATGTACAGTACATTAATTACAGGATTGAATCAATCTACATGAGCATAACACACCCTCTCCGATACACTGCAATTTTCATGATGAGAAACGAATCACCTTGTACAACCTTTTTGAGAGCTAACAGCACAAATAATCTGAAATCAATACCCTAGTGTAAAAATGAGCAATGCATACATGTAGAAGTGTGCCAGACTGAATGTAAATGTAACCTTGCATTGCCATACACTGCCACATACATAGAGCCCAAACAAAGTAGTTAAAAGGTTTTTTGTTTTTTTGGGGGTTTTTTTTGGTTTTTTAAGCCTGTCATGTCTGGCAGTTTTGCAGTCAGAATGATAATCTGAACGCACTCTTGGACCAAACATATTTACTTTACAGGAAGAGCTCTATAGGTTGTCTATAGGCTGTTCCTGTTAGTTTTTTATTTTATTTTATTTATTTATGCCAGTTCTGACAGGCGGGGCAAAAAGAAAAGAGAAGAAAGAGGAAAAAAAAGAAGAAAGAAAAAACAACAACCCCCCCCCAA
>VUQK01014562.1:9083-22345 GCA_015106715.1 Bujurquina vittata
TTTTTTTCTTTTTTGGTGTGTTTGGTTTTTTTTTTTTTTTTAACTAAAATTGAATCTAGTACAGTAACTCTAACAACACACACACACACACACACACACACACACACAGAGCAGGTTATGCAGACGTTCACATCTGTCACTTCACTTTTATGGCTGTAAATCTGATTACATATCAAGCCATGTTATGCAGTCACCTAATTCTGTTGCGCAGCAGACATCACAAGTATCAAACGCTGTAAGATCTTCTCTTTCTATGCATTTGTTTTTCCCAGAGCTTCTCCACCTCATGGCACTCTCTTTTGCTCCCAATGTCTACTTTAATCTTTCTTGTCCTGTAATCATCTCAGTCCCTCCCTCTCATCTCCTGGTAACCAAACTTTGGCTCTGTCCTGTAACCACTGCCATGGTGAATTCCCGAGTGCTTTTCGGGGTGAAGAGGGAGACAGAAAAAAAAAGAAGATACAGATGAAAAGTGTACAGTTCAGACGTGGCACTGCGTATTTGTAGCAGAATGCTGTTTTTTTTTTCTTCTGCAGTTCTTACAGACTACTGTAAAACCTGATTTCACCAGTAGAAAAATTTTAATTTGACACGAGCTGCAGTCGGTTAGATGGGTTTTGAAAAAGTTTAAACACATTTTTCCCTTAAGATAAAAGAGACTACAGAGGCCTATGTACTAATTTTCCCAGAGGAAATGTTTACTTCTGAAACTGGGATGTTCCAGAACATATAGAAATTGTCAATTTGTGACTAACATTTGGTGTGTGGATGTCATCTATTTTTACAGAGCTATGAGATGATTATGTAAATGAAAAGCTGCAAAGAAAACAAGAATTTTTAAAAGTGTTGGATGCAAGTACTGAGTGATGTGTTTGTGCTTTGAGATATTGCAGCTATCATGAGCTATCACAGACATAGAAAGCTGAGACGGTTGTTCTGTCTATCACTCAGACATTGAGAGGATATTGGAGCGTGCAGGGGGGTAAAGGGTTGTTCGATGTCCCATATGAGAATGAGACATGGAGGCAGGATGTGGAGGGTGTAGCTGTCATACTGGTTCTTTATATACAGCACCGCAGGGAAACAGCAAGACAGCACAAAAGGCTGAATATAGCAGACGAGGGCAGCCAGTAATTCCAATGAAACTTTCCACACTGACAGCAAACGCAGTCAGTCGAGTCATTCTGGTCGTCGTGTCTCTTCTACTGCAACATTTGGCAGGATAACCAAAATGCAGCTTTGCAAAGCAGACTTGCAAAGCGGACACTCCAGCTTGTGTTTGTTGCAGTTTTAGTTCAAAAGGCTGCTGTACACAGCTCACCTTTACCAACGTTTGTGATCAGTCTAGTACTCTATATGTAGCAGTGAAGCTCAGATCACTTCAAAGCTTTTCCTCAAACTGCTGCTGCATTTCCCATGTTATCGTTCACACTGAAAACCAGAAACTTCCACAGTCAAACAAAAGTTGCCACAGTTGCACTTTCAGAACGATCGACATGCTGCAACACAAGAATCAAAGAGAAGCACGAGCTCAAGGCTCAAATTTATTAATACTGCACACACTTTCAAAGATTGAATCCAAGACTTTGATCTTTAATTCAATCATCATGGCAAACTTTATGTGACTTCTTTGGGAGAGACATTAAAGATAGAGGAAGCAGAAGTATGGATTAATGCAAATATTTCCAATATTGTAGAATTTGAAGCTACACTATATTGCCAAAAGTACCCGCTCACCCATCCAAATTATTGAAATTATTCAGGTCTTCCAATCACTTCCATGGCCACAAGTGTATAAAATCAAACAACCTAGGCATGCAGACTGCCTACTGAGAATGGGTCTCTCCCAGGAGCTCAGTGAATTCTAGAAGTACCGGATGCCTCCTGGACAACAAGTCTATTGATTCCTTGGAACTAAATATTCCAATTTAATGGCATTATGACAAAGTGGAAATGGGATTGACAAGAAATCAGCCACAAATTGGTACGCCACATAAAATCACAGAGTGGGGTCAGTGGATGCTGAGGCGTTTGTTAACAGAGGTCACCAACTTTCTGCAATTGATCACTACAGACCTCCAAACTTTATGTGGCCTAAAGATTAGCTCAGTAACAGTGTGTAGAGAGCTTCATGGAATGGGTTTCCATGGTCGAGCAGCTGCATCCAAGCCTTACATCACCAAGCACAATGTAAAGTGTCAGATGCAGTGGTGTAAAGCACTGGACACTAGACCAGTGGAGACGTGTTCTCTGGAGTGACGAATCACAGTAGTTGCATGACTACAATGTGCCAAGTATAAGGTTTGGTGGGGGTGGGGGGGATTGCAGCGTGAGCTTGTTGTTTTTTTAGTTTTTTTAAGAGTTGAGCTCGGCCCCTCAGTTCCCAACTTTTTGTTAACAGTTTGGGGATGGCCCCTTCCTGTTCCAACATGACTGCGCACCAATGTATAAAGCGAGCTCCATAAAGAGATAGATGTGCGTGTTTGGTGTGGAAGAACTTGACTGTCCTGCACAGAGTCCTGACCTAAACCTGATAGAACACCTTTGAGATTAATTACAGCGGAGTGTGAGCCAGGCCTTCTCATCCAACAACAGCATCTGACCTCACAAATGCGCTTCTGGAAGAATGGTCAAAAATACTTGTGGAAAGCCTTCCCATCAGGGTTGAAGCTGTTATAGCTGAAATGAGTGGGCTGACATCTTATTAAACCTTTAACACCATGTGATCCCTCCCAATACACCTGTAACCTGCCCTTACTGGCTGTGACTAGCTGGTTAATACTGAGCATATCACAGCTGAGACATCTGATCAAACACACTCTGAACACACGTGAAGGCAGACGAGCGAATAGTTTTGCCAATACAGTGTATAATAAACACTGCATTGGCAGAGCTGACTTTTACTGCCTTCATGATGGAGATCTTATAATCAGAGAGAAAAAAGAAACGTTCTGCTGAATCAGTGCCGAGCTCTTGGCTTTTTCTACATTTCACTCTATGATCTGTCCTCATCTCTTTCTGTTTTCTTTCATTATCCTTCCTCTTTGCTGCCCACTTCTCATCCTCATCGATTTATTCCTTCCCTTTGTGATCTATGGTTCCCGGGGTTCTGCCGATGTAAGGGTTCCTGAGAGCAGGAGGCTCCACTTTGACATCCTCCTTTATTCAATAAGACAGAAACTCTTCCCTGTCCTGCTCTCTGCAAATGCATAACGAGGGAGTTTGTGAGCATAGATGGCTCTGTTCAATAAAGTTGCAATTTGGAATCCTTGTCAGTGTAATAGCAGTGGCACAGAATAGTAACCATACTTTTTTATAGCCACAGGCAGGGATAGTAGGTAGAAATACAGCTCAGGACAAATCACCAGAAGACAGTAAAAGCATGAACACATCTTCAGTTCAGTTCCCCAAATCTAAGCAGAAAAGGATACGTCAACCCAATTTAATTCTTGGACATTTAGAGTTTGCAAAGGGAACTCAAGAAAGAGAAGATACAAAAGAAATCCAATTGAGGCATTGAAGGAATTTCCAAATTGTAATAAATATACCCTTCTGCATGGCTTTTGCACAAAGAAAAGTGTCGTCTACAACTGCCCCACTATTCTCATGAAAAACTAACTGGAATTAATCATCATACCTGGCGAATAAATTTAAGCATTCACCCCAGCTCTAACAAAACACCAGGGTTCAACTGATTTAAACCAGCCAAGCATTAAAATGACAGCAACAGCTCCAGTGTGATCTAACAATAATGTTGTTAAAGGTACTGAGTACACCCTGAAAGCAAAAGGCGGTGAGTGCTATAATGAGGTTAAACTTCTTCAGAAATCAAGTCCCTCTTGAAGTGGAAGGCTAAGGAGTCAACCAGCAGTGCCCTGATGAAGGCTAAAATCTCTGAAATGCATCAGTGCCTATTTTTGGGTTCTCCACACTTGATTTCACTTTACTTTGAAGTAGATTTCTCTCGTGCTTCAGATGCGAGAAGAACCTGGCCTCACCTCACCTCCCTGCACACTTCTTCACGGTGAGTGCGTTTCTCTTTCACCCTTGTCACATTATGAGGAAAAAACAAAACACACACACATCTCACGGTTTAAAATTTCAGTCCTCACAGCTACCCTAAAAGGTCTCTTCTGTGCATTTTACACCGTTACCCAGAGAAAAATACAGTTTCTTGTTTTTCTAAGCCTCTCATTTAACTACTTAGCACTTTTGAGCTGGATTATGGTGTCAAGTAGAGACTAAAACTAGTATTATTATAAGTAAACCAATCTCATGTAAACTTGTGAAATGAACAGGCAATTAATCCATAAGAGAGAGGACAGTGTTGCGGAGAGACTCAGGCATCCAGATGTCTGGCACAAGTACTGAACTAAGGTAAACTCGCAGTATTCATGTCACCAGACCACCTTTCAACCAGTTGACTTGGCCTGTTACCTGACGAGCAGAAGGCGGGCTAATTAGACGATGGGTGCCATCAAAAGGCCACCTTGTAAGGCGACAGGATCACTCTATTATGGATGAGATGTGGCTTGGGAAGCCTGGTTGGCATGGCAACACACCGACATCACTCAGCAGCTTCTGATGTTGGCATTTGTGACTGATCAGCTGATAGGAGCTCGATCCCCTCGGGTTACAGGGACGGCATGTGGCCTATGTTGGAGATCACATGTGCGTTAATTGTCCACGGCGAGCTTGGGATAGTGGGTGGGGCCGCATTTTTCCCACTAAAAATACTTCAGAATAGCGGAGCTTTGTTTTCTGGTCTATTGAACATTTTAGTGAACTGGCACACATGCGTTATATGCTATTCTAACTTTTTGTAGGTTTTTCTGCCACTCAGCCTGAGTCCTGTGATAAATGCCTGTTTCCAAATCTCCAAATTATGCTCGTGTTTGGAGCAAATTTGTAACAGACCTTCAATGAATGCAGCCAGAGAGTTTGTTTACAAGCTTGTGAGTTACTGAGAGAAATCTCACAGGCATGATGGAACAGATCAACTGTTCATATTTTAATTGAACTTTGTCAGGCTGAGCACACATGCTATGGCAGGCCATTTATAAGAATTGATATTATAGTCTATACAGACAGTGATAGAGCCAGAAAATCTGAGTAGGAGTGGGGAGGCTCAGACTATTTTTTACAATGTGGTGGGACACTACTTATATTCATTTTCTCTCTTTTCTTGTCAGACTGCAAATCCCTGTAGGCCAAATAATGTACTTCCTCGGTGACTTACTTTTATTATTTGGCTATACAGACTTGACATCCATGCAGAACACACCATGAGGGCACATTTAGAATAAGCTATTTTATGTCATGCTCAATGGCTATGAAAGTTGTGTTATTAATTGCTAATAAAGTGCATAGGGTTGCAGAGAAATGGTTATTAAAGGCTAAGTTAACAGATATAACCACAGTGTTATGAGTATGTGTTTAGCCTCTTAAGGCTTCAGTCCCACAGGCCTAGAGACCGGTCTGCAACCACCTGGCAACAGGGAACATTCACCTTCAAACTAAAAGTTGTCCCTCAATGTTGCAATCAACACATTTCACAAGGTTCAACTTTTACTTTGAAGACAAATGGTCTCTGTTTCTGGTTATCCAGGGTTATCGGGGGGGTTATCTGGTTATCTGGTTTCTTGTCTCCAACCAGTCTGTGTGACTGGGCTTGTCTGACTGGGGCTTGAACAGCTTCATCTTTTTGGGGGGGAATCCAGAGGGGTGGCCATGGATAGACATACAGTACGCCTCAGCTTAAGAGATAAGATAAGATAAAACTTTAATGATCCCACAAATGGGAAAGTTGTGCATTACAGCAGCTTGAAGGTACTGTTGCAATTCTATTAGTGCTACCTTTAAAATTTAAATACTTTCAGGTGGTCCACATGTCAAAACTGATCAAATTGAGGTCTAGCTGTCAAAAAGTGGCCGAATTTCCCTTTTCACAAACATGTAGTGACATTTAGCAGCTTAGTACGCTGCATGTCAGTTAACCTGTTGACAGGACAGAAATACTACCTGTTAAAGGCCAGTATCTGTCAGTTGTGGACGCAGACACTGAAAGCCCTTCTGCTTTCTATTCTGCTCATCTAATGTGAATGATTTACACCCTGGCATGCTGACAGAATACAATTAGCTCCCTGCTAGGACAGAAAAACAGCACTAGAAGACCTTGCCCCAAGACTTTTTTACACTACAAATAACAAGCTGCCCAATTATTTCAAACTTTATAAAAGGAGAGGAATGGACTTTATTTTTTTATTTTTTTGAATGATTTCAGCTGTGACTGTTAAGAAAAACTGTGTCTAAGTATTACTTGTGAGCAGATCCAGCCACTTGATTCATTAAAGAGAAGAAACATTATATCAAAGTGTCCAGTAAATACACAAGACGATGATGGTATGAAGGGGATCTATTTGTGCTGCAAGTTGGAGCAGAGCTGCTAGGAGTGATCATCTCTCAGCACAGGTGACTTGTGGGAACAAGATCCCAGCCTTCTGGGGAAGCCTGCCACCTCTGACCGCCCTGAATTATTCATCGGTTACACGCCAGACCACTGGCGAGTATGCCAGGGTCGTCAAGGCAACCGGAGCCTTTCCTGCCCACACAAATAACCACATACCCACATGATTCAAACTGCTGTACTCCAATTCATACTGTAAAATTTAAACGAGGAAAAAGAATCAACCTGACTTTTAATGATACCAAAACCATCATCTGCACCTCATGACCCTGATACAATGTGACGATTGCAGAGGCTGAGCAGAGCACTGCAGCATATTTAGCCCCTAGCGTCTACACAAACATACACAAACACACACACACACACACACACACACACACACACACACACACACACAATGGCTTTATGCATGCCATGTCCACCCTCTCAGTGGCCCCATTAGGACGAAATGTCACAAAAATGTCATGGAAAAATGTCAGAGTCTGATCATACATACTGATCAGAACAGCAGGTTTTGAGTGGATAATCTTTTGGGAGTTTGTCAAAGTATTTTATTGACTTAAGATAATGGAAAATGACAACAAGAAATGTCAAGATTATGGCATGTGACAGGAGCTGCAGTATGATATCAATCCTAAAAGACAAAAACCTCCATAAGGCTGTTTGATATTCAGGGTTCAATGTACGTTAATTTTGGGATGAAGCATAATCACTAATTCAAACACGGTGAAATGTGATTATGTGCACGCAGGAACAGATTGAAACAGTTGTCATGACTCACAAAACTGTGCAGCGTTTACACACACACACACACACACACACACACACACACACACACACACACACACCCCTGAGCGTTTGTCAAAAGCCTAATTGACAGACTTACACGTGATGCCCCATTGGCACCATCTAATGTTGCTGTTGTTAGTGACATTAAAGATTTAACAGCTCAGTAAGCTGTGACCAAAGATACGTCTTAGAATGGGGGAGACTGACATGCAGAGAAAAATTTTGAACAAAACATAATAACAAGTGGCTGCTCAGAGAAAGTCAGGTGCATGTGTGTGTGTCTATGTGATTATGAATCATTTATGTCTGTGCAGGTGTTGTTGTATTTCTCAAGGATTGGGTGAACAGACTGACACAGACACCCCAGTGGCTCACAAATCTGCTCTCTTACCAAAGCCAAATGACGTCAAGAAGTGCTGTGTGTGTGTGTGTGAAATCCATATGATTGCTCAGTGAGAAACGAGGGCGAAGCGCACCAATATAAATACACTCATAAATATGCCTGCATGCACTCAGACACAGGAGGTGAGCTCATGCACACTAAGTGTACTGTATGTAGGAGGAAAATATGGCTGCAGGGAAACAACAGCAACAATTTAATATCGACTTTGTTAAAGATAAATTGTGAAGGAATAGTTGGCTATATTTCCATGCAAGTAAAAGCCCAGTCGCTGATGGAGCACAAAGCCTCTGCTGCAAGGGACGTGATGCATTTTCAATTTGGGGCTATTTTGGAGAACTGTGCAGTTAAGTTGTTAATATCAATGCTGATAACCACCGTGGCGCAGGAAAAGTAAAGAAACATTCAACCTTCATTAACAGTAAATTCAAGGAAAAACACACCAAAGTACTAAGCACACTGTTTGACTGCCAAGCAAATTCTGGGAAATGTGTCTTGGGAAAAAAAACAAAAAAACAAAACAAAACAAAACAAAAAACCCACACCATGCTAGTGAGCGTTTATCACCAAAAATAGCAAATGAGGTCTGTTAACACTGTTTTCTAATGCACGCATTTATATTAAAACATAAATTCTGTCTGTGACCTGCAGCACAGAGGGAAGTGAACGCACACATACACACTTCAAATGAACGTGAGAGAACCCACAAGAGCACACGCACACACACACATTTGCATCAATTGTTTTCCATTATTCAGATGCCACTCACGGGCTGAGCATGCCAACTGGTAACATGAGCTGAGACAGGGGATGAAGCTCTCCCATTCCTCACATATTGACAACAGTGCTGAGTAGTTTGCACTGGGCAGCACTGAGCCTGGCGTTAGCCCAGTGCTGAAAGCATCTACACTGCCTACATAGCTATGCAAAGAGTCTTACGGTAAAAGTTTATTCACCTACAATTTGCTCAAGGGATAGATTGTCAAACACACTTTGTTTCCACAGTTGCATGAGAACTTGTGATGCCATTCTTGTGTTCTTTCCATTAAAAACAAAGATAGATGCAGACAATAATATGCTTAAATTAACATAAACTACTACTGCCTGGCTCTGACTAAACAACATTTTTGGCTGTTATGGATACGCAATTTCACAGTCCAACCCAGCTGCAACACCGATACTGGTTATCAAATTGGTCAGTTCCAGTCACAGAAGCGATGGAACCATCATTGAAGACTCAGAAAACTTCTAATACGCTACCTTTTCTCTTGGCATGTCCTGGGGCAAGTGTTATCTAGCATGACACCCTATGAAATACAAAATAAATGGTCATAAGTCAGTATTTCAATTTGCTCTTTCAAGATCCTTCACCGACAAACAGAGCGAGCCGATAAAACTGTTGGCTGGAGGTAATAATCACAGCCAACAGTCAGCAAAGTCTAGTCAAACCACCTTTTATTAATTCATTCATCCATCTGAGAAAGGAAGTGTTAACAGATGGGAGTACAACTTTGTGCTGTCTTTGTTGTACAGCAGATTATCTCTGACTAAGCAACTTCTTTTTGTCTCTGGCGAGCACAGTGGCATGATTCAAACACTTCAAACACTCAGAGCGCAGCTCTGCACCTGATGCCTCCCAGTGAAACACTGAGTGTAACCAAGGTAGTGTGATGCTCATGAGGCTTCAGTGCATGCACATCGTTATAATTGTGCTCTAAGAGGATCAAATCTAAACCGCAGAACACAGAAATACTTGTGAGAAAAACAATATAATTTTGAAGTGATTAGACTATTTTTGGACACAGATGGAAACCAAAACATTAAAGATTAATATATTCATGTTTTTGTAGAGATTCAGAGTTCATGTAAACATATTCAAAGTATTCAAAATCCAGAGCAAATGTTCCAGTGTTTGAACTCTGTAAAATTCTGCCTTTCTAAGAACTGTAACTGACAGGGCACACTGTCTTTTTTGTAAGCTTTCTTCAATGGAAACTTTAGATTAAACATTGCACAGCAGGCTGCTACCAAGCAAAACAACTGCAGTCAATGCATGATTTTTGAATATTTGAATAACCATCAAGTTAAAGAAAAAAAAAACTTCATGCAACTTTTTTTTTTGTCTAAATGATATATTTTACTTTGTTTCTATTTGCACCGGGTAAGATGTTATGCACTACCACCAGAAGGTGGTGGTAATGCAAAGTGACGCTGTTTGCTGACCACCATTAAACAACAGGAAGGCAGAAAGAACACATGGATGACTACAAAGAGAAAGACCGATGAAACATCTGTGAGAATGCACAAACAGCCATTTTCAACTACAGCCGTTTTGGGTGGAACTCCTTTTAATTAATAAAGAAAAATGAGGTTCGGGGCAAACTGTGCAGCTAGAATGAAAAAAGTCTACCAGAACTATGCACAGTCATTTGAGGGCAGGATAGGGCAGGAGGTGATCTTCAAAGAATAGCTGAACAGGTACCAGTGAAAATTGAATCATATTTTTTCCTTGAAATACCCATCTCCAGAGTACTATAGTTACAGTATGGGATATGGTTTGAAAAATCAGCACACAATCAGATATATCCAAGGCCGATTGGGGAGTCATCTATCAGGGCCAATCAGCTGAAAACCAGCTAATCGATCTGTGCAGCTCTACTTCAGACAAACTGGGAGCATGGCTGAGCTCAGCTCAGCATGTCCGTGTGTTTGCAGCACAGAGTGGAGAAAACTCTCATGAAATATTAAGTTAAAATTCTCCCCCTAACTGTCTAACACTGTCAAACACAGAGCGGAAGAAAAAAAAAGATTAATCCTCCATTATCTCTATTTTAATTACTGAGTTATATAAGAGCTAATGATAAAAATAACTTGAGATAGATCAACTGCTTGCACAGCCCACCTACAGCATGACGCCTTGCAGAGAAATCACTTTACTGGCTGTCACGCAAAACCGTTAGCGTCTCCATATAAAATCAATATGGACTGAAACAGAAAATAATACTCACAAGGCGATAAATAAAATTAAGTCGTGCCTGTGCCATTGTTAATGAGGCTGTCCAATTTGCCGAGAGAATTACTACAGGAGGAGAGATTCGGATGAACAGAAACTGAAGAGCTTTCGGAAATATTTCTGCAGTAGACATGTATAGTGCTGAAGTGAGGTGTTACACGTTCCTATTAATTATTGTTTTATCACCCAGTGACAGGCTGTTCTCCCTATAAAAAATGTAATCCAAAGCAAGAAAACAGGAGAAAGAAATGGGGAACAGAGGCGTTAAAGAGACTTGGGCCGTAAAGTCAAATCCAGGAGGTCGGCACTAAAGCTGCCCTCCAAAAGGGTGAGGTTTTAGAAAAGACCGCAGTCTGACCAGTAATCACAGGGCAGGTTCGGGATGACCTCCCACCTCAAACCACACCTGTTAATTAGAGGAAATTCTCATCCATGTCTACTCTCTAGAATATTTGGTGTGGGAATGGAGAGAGACAATCGCATACACAGTATAAACACAGTGCTAACAAGTTCAGTGAGTGGCTCCAGTGAAACCAGCTCAGTCTCCAAACAGAAACTGTTTAGAAAGATTGCAGACATCACTTATCGCTGTCTAACTGCAACCTAATTTTACCAGGCTGGAGTGGGGCTGCGCTTACTGCATAACATGTGTTTTAATGTGACTTTGCCCTGCTTTAAATACCCCTTAGGATCAAATTAAATTTCTTGCACCTCCTCACCCTCATTAATTGCTCCTTTCTCCCATGCTGGACATATCCACTGCAGCGGCTTGTCAGTTTAAAGCCAACCTCATGCTTAAACCTTCAAACTTCCTTTACAGGGCACGTCAATTTGTGCAGAGCGGAGTGCAAATGCAAGAAGTGCGCTTTCCGGCAGCCTCGACACCTCTCTCCCCTCACGACAAAGACGACAGCTATATTAGGGGCTGCAAATGTCTCCTATTGCAGTGAGACGCCCACTTTTCGCCAACAAATGAATGGGAACATATGGAGGCTTTGCAATCCTGCACACGTGCTGTCATGCCAGGAAGCTAAAAAACGCAGCGATCATAGATATCAAACTCCTGTAAGCACATACATTTAGTCCAACATTCTCTAGGCAGGATTTTACATGCTGACAAGTGTGAGCTCAGTGGTATCTTTACACAGCAGGCGCAGCAGGGGGCTGGCAGAGACATACATTCAACACATTTTATCTTTTGCTCCTACACATGCTAAAATATGCACACTGATGCTGCCACGTTTATTACTAGGTTGTCAAAGTCTAATATTTATCATCTGCAGGCCATTTGGATGTCTCAAGACTGACTTACTACAATTGGGAGATTTCTAAAAGAACAAGTCAGAGTGCCACGCCATGGCCGTATTCGAAATTCAGCAACACAAAGAAATATGAGCTGCAAAGGCTGGAGGTGGATAATAAGATTCAAGTGGAGGTGGATGATGTGGGAGAAGGGAATGCTCCACGAGAGAATGCTGTTGTTAATACCGATGTTGCATTTTTTCATCAGGTTAAATAGTACTGAGCAGCATGGGTTTTGCCAGCAGACAGACACAGAGAAAATAAAGTCCAGTAATCTTGATTAAAAACTAAGAACAAATCTCCTCACATCTTTCTGACTCACGCCCTCCTTCTGTCATGTGAGCTTGGCCATGTTAACTGAATAACCTGTAGCATCTGGACTAAAACTGCTGCCTTTCTGCCTCTGGCATGCCAAGCTTGCAAATCATGTGGAAATGTGGAAGTGGGACTTGAACGACTGTCAGTACACATGCCAGGATGCTCCTGTGCAGGGTCTTTATGTGCTTGTGTGTGTGTGTGTGTGAGAGAGAGAGCGAGAGAGACAGGAAAGGGTTGCAGAGTGCAGTGTAACAGCTTTCTCTGGATATAAAAGGAGCTTTAAAATACATAAATGTGCATGACAAAACCCCCAAATTTAGTTCTGCACGCTCTTGAGAGAAAGACCACTAGAAGAATTAGGAGTGATTCTGAGAGTCGGGGTTTACTGGAGCAACACTTGTAGCCTGAAGACTTTCAACTACCTATTAAGCTGGGAGATCATTTCAGAATACAAGCTGCATTTGTAAAGAAACCTTCTTTGCTTTGTTAAATTCTCATCTGGCTGCCCACATTGTTGCCTGTGACCCCATAAGATCCCCTTCCTCCTGTTAAGCCTTAGAGCATGTGCTGCTTTCTTTTCGTTTTTTGCAGTACTGTAAAGTGGAGGTTATCATATCCAAAAAGCCCCTAAAACACAAATCTCACATGTTTTCACTTCTGACATTTGTGTTGATGCTGGCTTAGTTTTAAATCACAGGCTTATACTGTTTGAAAAAAGAGATAAGAGTGGACACCCATGTTTAACCTGTACTGCTGAATAACTACACTGAGATTAAAGTACCCCACATTTTCTTGCTTCTACTTAAATGTTTCAGCACTTTGAGAACACCAACAAGCACATGCTTTAAGGCATATAAGGTTTTCACATCCAATAACAATACCTGCATTTCCATTCAGAAATGTATATTCCTTGGGGGGGGGGCGAAAACTATCTAAAAGCGGGCTAAGGAACTGGGTAGAGCTACAACCCAGCT
>VUQK01014564.1:5680-15734 GCA_015106715.1 Bujurquina vittata
CCTAAACAGAATAACTGGTTGTGCCACCCTCAGCTCGTGATTCACTTCAATTCAATTTTATTTTATTTATATAGCACCAATTCACAACAAAGAATCGCCTCAAGGCGCCTTTGTATTGTAAGGTAAAGACTCTACAATACTGCAGAGAAAACCCAACAGTGAAAACGACCCCCTATGAGCAAGCGCTGATGTGTATATGTAAATTGTTCTCACCACAGCTGTACAGGCGTAAGTGCATCAGCCAGTTCGTCATATCAGCAGGACTGAACAGAACAAACTTGTGTTTAAGATTATCAGTAATTACAAACACACGCAGATGTTGTAGGTATATGTTATATTAGCTTTACGTAATTCTGTGTTACACCCCCAACAACAGTGAAAGGTGACACAGGTGTTTAAACTTTTCTCTTCCAGTGTGATTTCAGCCGTTCTGTTTGGTGCAATGGCTGTGGGACAGGCCAACTCCTTCGCTCCAAATTATGCAAAGGCCAAACTGTCAGCTGCCCACCTCATGATGCTGTTGAACAAAGAGCCTGCCATTGATAATCTGTCAGAAGAGGGAGAGCAGCCGGTACACGACACACAGCCCAACACACCGAACACTGCTTTAGAAAAGCAGCATTTTACTGCATGTCTAATGCTCCGTTTCTCCTCATCCAGAACCAATTTGATGGTAATGTGACCTTTGAGAGGGTTAAGTTTAACTATCCGTCACGCCCAGATGTGCCCATCCTGCAAGGGCTGAATCTGAGTGTGAAGAAGGGAGAGACTCTGGCCTTGGTGGGCAGCAGCGGCTGTGGGAAGAGCACCACCATCCAGCTCCTGGAGAGGTTCTACGACCCCATAAATGGGAGAGTGGTGAGAAACACACACTCCCATGCTCTGCGCATTTGGCTGCCTCAAAAACATGCCTCTTGACCTACTGTGTATTGTGTAATGATTAGCTGGCCCATGTGTTAAGACTGATTTGCCGCACTATGCTGGAGGGACCTTGAGATGTTATGAGGTCCATGTAACACGTTATCTTTATTACTGGATAAAACATTTATCTGGTTGAGAGAGGGACATGAAGACTGTGTTTGTTACGGTCTCATGTCCTGTTATAATGTGGTCTTTTTTTTCTTTTTTTAAAGCCCTCTCCAGTTTTCTAGTTTGCTTTGAAAAAACACACGCACACACACACACAGACACACACATATATATATATATATATATATATATATATATATATATAACCTAATCTCTGGATAGTAACACACATAGACTGACTCTAAATTAAGCTGAAGAATTTGTGACTCGTTATTTAAAGTTAATATAAAAAGTATTTAGCTATTAGATATGTCATTCAGTTCTTGGTAATGAACAGATGTTATATAAACCTCAAATGAATCCTCAGTCCTTTCAGTGTAAAATAAAGGTGGCAAAAAAAATCTATTTTTGCAGGTTTAAAAGACAAAAATGCACCACCACCTCTGAGATGGTCTCTGCTATTCTTTTCTCCTTTAGTTGTTGGACAACTCAAATGCCAAAGACCTGAACATCCACTGGTTGAGATCCCAGATAGGCATTGTGTCGCAGGAGCCTGTGCTATTCGACTGCACCTTGGCTGAAAACATTGCCTATGGAGACAACAGCCGTAAAGTCAGCATGGACGAGATAGAGGCTGTGGCTAAAGCAGCCAATATTCACAACTTCATAGATAGTTTGCCACTGGTAATGTGATTTATTTTTTATCTTTTTATGGCACATTTCATGTAAAGATGAGGCTCAAAGTGCTCTTGGAAGAGTATGAAGAGTCAGAATATCAGTAAACAGAATAGATAACGCAATGGTCGATAAAAGCAGTCAGGATTACATCAAGGTAGGGATGGTAAAACACTAGATCTAGCCACTGAGGTGGACGCTGATGTCCAACTATGTTTTTAATGCTTAGCACAGCTGGCTGGACCTCCAGCTGCCCAGCCACCAGAGGGGGTTTATGTAAAGGAAGTTAGACACAGCCAGGCTTACTTTACATTAGCTTGCTGGACAAAACCTAAAACCCCAGTCAGAGAACTGTTATCCCAGTGGTGGGTTTCAGATTCAGGCTTTCTGCTTCAGGCTCTGTACTTGCTCACATGTCAGAATCAGAAGCCTTTATTGTCATCAAACAAAAGTGCTGGACGAAATTGTGACAGCTGCTGCTGGTCAGTGTGTTACAAGTGTTAACAGTTTTTGTTTTATATATATATCAGTGACAGATGCTGGTCTTTCAAGGAGGGGAAGCTCAATTTCAGCCTACATCATAAAATGTGTTGGTTTATTTATACGTAAATTCTACCCTTCTTTCCTTTTCAAGAAAATGATCTGTGACTCTGTCGTACCAACAAGGCGTCTTTTCCAGGGACTTGACTAGTGTCCTCTAAATGGCCAGCAGAGCTAGCCTGTTTAAACGGCCTTGGCCCATGGTGTTGCGGGTGTAAGACTTAAGCCGCTTTAAACAGGAGAAGCTCCTCTCTACACCTGTAGATTTAGCTCCAATCATTGCCACTAATGAACAAGGCAAAGAAAATGCCGCTAAGAGGATTAGGAAAGTCTCCGGTTCAACGCATTAAAAAATGAAAAAATTAAAAAATGCTCCCGCGGATGTTTACGTCAAAAAATCGCTCATTCGCTCATTTCGCTGTCAATCAAAAAGCAATTCAGCCTCAGACAGATCATCCAATCATCATGCAGAAGCTGAGCGTCCGGGCCAGCCGAGGCCAGCCTACTGCCCCATAGACCCCCAGAGACGCTGAGCGTCCATGGGCGGGACAAAGGCCAGCATTTATCCAATGTCTCGTTTCACTGCACTTTAGGCTTCGCTATCGAACTCTGTGAACGCTCAGCGTCCGCGCTGTTTAAAGCACTGAGAAGCTGCGGGAATGAGTGAGAGGAAAGCCGCGTCGTTACCAGTGATAAGAAGCTGATTGTGAACAAAAGTTGAGCGCGTTGTAGCCCATATTTAGTCAATGACAAGTACACACAACAGTATATATTGGATCACTTTTTTTTTTTTTGGACATTTTAAGGGAAGCTGAGCTTCCCTTGCAGTCTTAGAGCAATCGCCTCTCTTTAGACTAATTTCACATATTGAATATTAACAACAAATGATCATGGAGCAGGTCAACTGAAGTACTCAGTGAGGCATGATTGCTTTTCGTTCTTTTGATGATCTGCAGTAACACTACTATACATTCCCTCTTTGTTTTTCATGAGCAGAGGTACAACACACAGGCAGGCGATAAGGGGACCCAGCTGTCAGGTGGTCAGAAGCAGCGAATAGCCATAGCCCGAGCTATCCTCCGTAACCCCAAACTGCTGCTGCTGGATGAGGCTACTTCTGCGCTCGACACTGAGAGCGAGATGGTGAGCGCATGTTTCCATTTTCACCTGTAACCCTCGTCATGCTGGGAACCTGTGACTATCATCACTAGCTTCCACAAATGATTAAAAATTTGTGGCAATATTAGGCTGAATGGGAGGGTCTGGTTTAACCAACTGATGAATGTTTAAAGCGACCACACTTCATTCTTCCAAGTATCACCTCTGTTAAAGTTTGAAAATTGATCTAAACATTGAAAACATCTATTTTGAGCACATACAAGGTCATGCTCTCTCTGCAGGTGGTGCAGGAGGCTCTGGACCAGGCCAGCAAGGGGAGGACGTGCATCATTGTAGCCCACCGTCTGTCCACCATCCAGAACGCAGACCGCATTGCTGTATTCCAGGGAGGAGTCGTGGTCGAGCAGGGGACACATCAGCAGCTGCTGGCAAAGAAGGGAGTCTACCACATGCTTGTCAACAAACAGATGGGACACAGTGATGAATAACCCACACCCTTGTGTCCATAATTTTTATTTTCTGGAGGTTTGGATTAAGCACTGGTGGCTTGTATCATCATTCCACACATGCAAATTCAGACAGTAGAGGACTGAAAGTGTTGACTGCATTCTGTGACTTCAATTCAGTTTTATTTATATAGTGTAAAATCACATCAAGGTGCTTTTTATCACAAAAAGACCATCATACAATAAAATGGAGGGAAGCGCCCAACACTCAGATGAGTACTTGGCAACAGTGGGAAGGAAAAACTTGCACTCAACAGGAAGAATCACAGCCAGAGATTAACGCCTAATGATTAGAGTGGTGTATTAAAATGTATAAATTTTGATTGGCTGTCACTTTGACATGGCCTTTCCACAACAGATAATTGGCATGTGTGTTTTGAAAATGTGGGTGCAAATTGTGAAACTGATTGAACTGCTTGTTCACAGTCATGGCATAGTTTGTCTGATACACTGTGTGCATTTTCTACTTGGTAAAGCAGCAGATTTGGCTTCTGGAAAGCCATGTTTTTGCAGTATAAACATGAAGTGTGACTTTTTTTTAGGTAAATTTTTTTTACCTAAAAATTTTAAAAATGCCTACATTAATTTTTTATGGGCTAAACATGTAAATGCAAGGACCAGTTCTCTTTGTTCATGCACTGTGGTTTCATGCCTCTGATGATGTGATCATCACTGCAAAAGGTTTCTTTCTGGAATAGTTTTGGATCAAATCTTTAATATTTTCATTGTAATTTATGATTCAGTTCAGGATCTTGTACTGAGTTAGAGGACCAACAGTTTAAGCTGTGCAAACAATTCTCATTTGCACACTTTCTGTGGAATTCACTGAATTTAATTCCACTTCTGTTTCTGTGCTTCTTTGTGACCATTAATATTTTATATTCAAATAAAGGTAATAAAGCAAGTGTTTACATCTTCCAACTTTATTCTTAGAACATTCAAACTAAACTAAAAATCCACCTTTTCCCTCAAGGTGGTATAATCACAGTGATAGCCTTCTTTTATAAAAGCATAATCATGTTAGTGTAAGACAGACAGAGAAACAGTTTATACAGATTTTACAGCACTCTATGTAAACCAAAAAAAAGTGAACAAGCTGTACATTTATCCTCAACATCCAATGAAAGAAAGAAAAAGGTTGCATTGTGTGCAGAAGGACCTGGCATGTGAAGTGCAGTACCTGAAGAAACTGGAAGTCAAACCTTAGCTTTTATTTTTTTTCAAGTCTGTTAAAGCTATCAGGCTCATTTAAATTAGTGGTTCCCCACTTTTTTGTAATGAGTCTAAATTAGTCCAGTGTGTGCACTTCATGTGATGGGATACATTCAAGGCCTTTTTTTTTTCAAGTATATTAACATTATCTGTAGGCACGGTCTCAGCAAGAGGATCAAATATCTGCTTCCCCAGACAATCAACAGTATGGAAGCAGTTTTTTCTTCAAACCATTCATAAGTGAAAATTTTGTGAAAACAAAAATTTGCAAGTTAGGTCTGCTTAAAACAATTGTGTTGGAAAAGCAAGAGTTTTGCTTCAGTAGTGATTTTTAACTTTCATCAACTTTAGTTCAAGCCTAATGGCCTCCTTTATGGTTACTAGAATGTCTTTTTCACTGTTAAAACTAAGGCAAACTCACCTCAGTTGTTAGCCACTTTGAACTTAACATTTGAACTTCATAATGGAATAACACTGTCAGGATTTTAAAATGCCAAATTAAAAATGATGCTTGAATCAGGAAAAAAGACATATACACAGAACAATTAGCTTGATCTTAATAACTACATAAAAAGTTAAGCAATTTACTTTTACCCATAAAAATACTAGAGGTACAGAATCTGCACCTTTGCATTGATCTGTGCTATTCTAACTGTCACACATTAAGTAGAACTTAACTACATGTGCATTGATATTTAGAGGTATAGCATAAATGCCTAAATTAGCCTGTTTTCTGCTGAAGTTTGTTTATAGCTGAGAGGTGGTGGCCAGGTTGAGCATTTCATGCAAGGAGCTACTGAAGCTATTGAACAGTGATGGCGCATCTGTCTCGTGGTAGGATTTCCATGCTGACATGGAGATCACAATCCTAGAAGGAAGAAAGGGGGAGATGTGACTATTGCTGCTGGAAATGAAGAGAAAATGCATACAATCTACAAGATCTAACAATTTAAACACTTCAGTGTGTCTAAATACTTCAAGGATTTTACATTTTTCAGAGTTGAGAGACACATTGTTTGAAAGCAGAGAAGTAGCTCTATGTTTTGATGGTAAAATGATGGCTGTAGAGTGAATACTGCAGACATAGTGGCAGTTTAAAGAGAAATTTTTCAGATGAAGAATTTGAAGTCTCCAACTCTGACAGTTGGAGCTTTCACTCTAGCCAACACACTCATAAACTGAAAAGGATGGAAAAAAGTCCTTAAACTGCCACTGTTCAAAAACCATAAAAGAAGGTGAAATCAGCACCGCGCATGCGCACAGCAAATCGGACAGCGGAACCAATCGAGTCAGCGTCAGCTCAGGTCCTGCTGAGTAGTTATATTTTTATACAGAATTTATAGTTAAACAAATAAAAAGTCTATATCAATGGAAAAGTTCTCTTACCTTTTACTAGCCTTAATTTGAGCTCATTTAATTTACTACCATTTACTACCCCATTTACTAACCCTGTTTAAGTCCGAAGCGCTCCCACACTGTTCAACTTTAAAACCAATTCCATTTTGGGTTTTCTCCCCCAGTGTCAAATAGCGTTTCTTAACTCACGCTGCTCTAATGCTGTGACCATACAAGACAACGTGCCTCAGCTGGCTACCTGACGCCGTAGTTCACTCCCCCTTACGCTAAGGAAAGGGAGGGGACAGTGTGAAAAGGAATGGAGCCAGGAGAGTCCCCTGTGGAGCCCCGATACTGCTCATTAATGTCCCAGAAACACAGTTCCCCAACCTGACAAACGGTGGCCTTTCTGTCAGGCAGTTTGTGATCCGGGAAACAAATAAAGGATCTACACCCATCACTGTAAGCTGGTCTTTGAGTATACTTGGCTGGATGGTATTGAAAGCACTTGAACAATCAAAGAACAACTCTCACAGCGCCGGATTCCTCCAGAGGAGCTAGTGCTCAGTGAAGCATGTAGAAGACAGCACCATTTACTCCACCGAGTTTGTCTCTGACCTCAAGTCTCAGCAGGTGTAGATATATGCCCGTATGATTTCATAAATGTTGCCAATGCAACGAAAGGAAGTAGAATTTTAAGCATAATTTTAAAGATTATAAATGTTTGCCTTTGTCTGACCTTGAAGAGGTCAGAGCTGCAGATGATACCCAGCTTTATCTATCGATGAAGCCAGATGACACACACCAATTAGTTAAACTGTAGGAATGTCTTAAAGACATAAAGGCCTGGATGACCTCTAATTTCCTGCTTCTAAATTCAGATAAAACTGAAGTTCCTCTACTCAGCCCCACAAATCTTAGAAACATGGTGACTAATCAGATACTCTGGATGGCATTACCTTTGCCTGCAGTACCACTGTGAGAAATCTTGGAGTCATTTTTGACCAGGATATGTCTATCAATGCACATATTAAACAAATAAGTATGACAAATCAATGAAAATGAGTTTCACGCGCTCACCTGTCATCTCTGATGCGGTAAAAGAAGCCGTAACCATGGTGCACCATGGGAGCCACAGCCCCCAGAACTGTTGTGTAGCCCACCAGACTGGATGATAGCACAAAGTTACCCCCACCGCCACTGCACACACAAACACAGAACAATCACAAAAAGAAATATAATGCACTGCCTTACTTCACCATGATTATACTTACAGCAGTTATGCTGGAGAAGCAAATTTCTGGATTTTGCACTTAAAAATTAAGATTCTGATTATGTGCTCAGAGGTTGTGTAAAAGGTCTGTATGTTATAGAAAGGACTGTGACCTCTAGACACACTGCACAGTGCTTCAGCTGCATTGTATGTGTAATGCTACCACATCAGTCATGAAATCCTAAAGAAAGCCCAATTGAAAATACTGGTTTTAAGATTTGTACCTGATTAATTTGTTTTCTCACCTCTCCTCCAGACTGCATTTGGCCATCTATTTAGACCCAGGAGCTGTTAAACTAGTCCAGGCCCTTCTGCACTCATTTTATGGTCATGTTCTTGGGGGCCAAGTGTGGTATGAAGGAGGGGGAGGGGTTTTGTCTGACGTTTAAAAGATGTGCGGATTTTAAGCAGTTAGAAAGCGGGAACATTCTCTAAATATATCCACATTTATTTTCCCATTCTTAACTTATTAGCATTGTCTTATGCTCTGATACACCGACCACTGATATAAGTTCATTTAATTTTTCTTCTTTTCTATTCAGTATAGTGGACCAAACTGCACTGTAAATATGGCACATTAAGGCACTGCTGTGAAGAAAGGGAATTAAAAAAGAGACTCGACTGTCAACATGCCGTTTCTGGCTCCACCCCTACCCCACTTCTCCCACTGTAGATGCAGATGGAAATGGGTTTCGAGGGCAAAGATGTAAATCAATGGGATGTCAGCTTAAGGACAGGGTTTCTGCCCTTACAGGTTCAAAAGCATAACAGTATAAAATAGCATATAATACATCTAGTATACTGCTTCTATGACATAAATCAGCTCTGAGTGCAGTACCTCTTTGCATAAAGGGGATCCATAAATAATTCTGGAGTTGGCCGTCCCTCCTCCTTGGCAATAAGATACAGCCCCAGAAGATGTCTGTCAAAACCTGACAACAACATCAGACAACCGCATGAAGTGTGGTGAAAACAATTCACAAAGATACTAGAGTTCTAAAGCCATGTCGCACAAAGGCATTCTAGCGCTTGACTTTCTTTATTAATTCTCATCTGTGGATATTTTTCCATGGAAAAAAATCTAAATCCAACATCACAATATAACCACAGATATAGGTATCTGTAATGTCAGCAGCCTTAGTTTGGCCAGCAAGTCCTGCTTAGGAATGCTGAAGAGCTAAACAAGTTTGTACAACAAGTAAATGCAGATGTAGAGTTTTTAAATTGACTCAGAAGAGTCCTTTGGGTGATGGCAGAGGCTCCGTTTTCCTCAATCAGGCCACCAAAAGTTAAGGCAATGAGTTTAATAACCACAATAAAACTACCAGTGATCAAGGTTGTTATTTTATTGATGATACCTTGGTCCTAACCCTTTATTTTGCACACTGCCAGTAGGGAAGGGTGTCCTGTTTCTTTTGAGAATGGAGCATAGAGGGGTCACCTGGTAAGCTACAGAACAGGTCCACCTCAATCCCCAGAAGAACCGGGACACAGTTTAGAAAGGTTGTTCTGACTGTTAAAAATCCTAAGCAAAAATCACAAACTGAACTAACCTTGTCCTTCCTGTGCTTCAGCCATCAGTTTGTTGTGTTTGTTGAAGGCCGTCATCATGGCCTTCCTCCTGATATTATCCTGAGAGAAAACAAAAAGTTTAGCTCAAATACGAGATGTTTTCTTCGATCACTTTTTCTTCTGTGATTTTCCCAGAACACTCACACACTCACATTGCATGTGGGGTCCATCATGGCTTTACACCAGTTCACAGCCTCCTGGGTGCAGGGTCGCATCGTCTCTGTCCTGCCGTGATAAAACTTCCGTGTCATTGCTGTCTCATAACAACTTCCTGGCCTGAAAGAGGAAAGAAGATGCATTCAGGGTCATGTATTTCACTAAGAATAATACTAATAGTGTGTTTAACCAGTGTTTACTTCTTGTGCAGTCTGTAGTAGGCCAGCTGCATCGCCAGCTGAACAAAGGTGTCTGGATGGAGCTTCTTCTGTTTGATGGTGGCTTTACCAAATGCTGTGAAAGCGTAACACACAACCTGGAGGTCCTGTGCCTGTAAAACCAGAGTGGACCGTCACACAGCTGTGAACACTAAATCACCAGATTAAGGATTTTCTGCAGCAATAATCTCTTGTCCTTTTTGCAACAGTGCTGCGTCTTACTGTTATATTTTAAGCTCTTTATAGATTTTGTATCGTCATTTTATCATTATCACCGTCTGATTGTAGTAGGCGAGACTCATAAGATAGTTTTCTTCCAAAGAAGAGTCTGAAGCAGAAAGCTCAGATAAACAGAGAGAGTAGATACCTGTTATCTTTGTGTGGGGTTTTGTTAAGCCTAGCTGTTGGAGTTATTGTAT
>VUQK01014567.1:0-16911 GCA_015106715.1 Bujurquina vittata
CAACCACTCAGTTTAATTCAATTCAGCTTGCTTTGTGCAGCACCAAATCACAACAGTCACCCCCAAGGCCACGCCCCCCCCCCCCCCCCCCACCAACCCCCCCCCCCACCCCCCCCCCCCCCCCCCAGAAACAGTTTTTTTTTTTTAAGTGGGGAAAACTGTTGGGCTCCCAAAATACCAGGAAACTGTAAACATTGCCCAAAAAGTTGGACTTTATTACAGAAAAGAAATGTGCAAGTAACCACTTTCTCTTTAATTTATTTATTCAACTCTTATTTTGTTCAATTTGGATATTGCATTTCTTTTTTTAAAAAAAATCAGCTTTGATTGGATTTGTTCCTTTTTAATTCTTTATTTTTACATGGTGCTATTTATTTATTTCTCAACCTTTCTATATGTTTGAAAGAACGGTAAATACATAGATGGACACAGTCTGGATACACAAGCAGAATACTCACATTTTTCTAAATTTGAATCCAGCTGCAACCTGAGATTGAAATGTTCACTCTTGAAGGCAGAATGACTGCATATTTGTCCTGTTTTAAACAAGTCAAAATATCCACTGTTTTCACAGTGACATTTGGAACATTTCAGGCAATCCAATTACAGTCCTTTTGTAAACTGGCACACCTCAGCCTCTTTCTTAATGACGTGACTTTCAGAAACTGTTCATCCGCTCAAATGGACTTTTAAGTCTGCTACTTCTTCTTTGGTCTCCCACGTGTCCCATTTCCTTAGATTTTTTTAAAGACAAACTACACCATGGCAAGATATGCCAAGTTTTTATCTAACAGCTTTTTGGGAATCACCTTTATGGTGCAAAATATTGTTTAATACCCATGTTTAAAATACTATTTTATGTCAGACAGTGTTATCTTATGAATTCCGCTAAAGAAATGGTTTGTTTTTGAGACAAGCTGGTGGTAGGAAAGTGCCTAAAGACACAATTTGGGTTCTTTGCTAAGTTTTCTGTTGTTGGTAGACACAACACTGGTTCATCCCTAGAACTGAGTGCCTTTCTAATGCTTGAATGATTTATAGGTTACTGTTAAGTAGCTCAACAAGCACAAATTTTCTCAGAAAATGGTCAAGTATGATGTATCAAAAAGCAGCCAATGTCCAAATGGAACCATTGAAAGCCCTTCAGAAAACCTGGATAACTAAAGTTCAAGAAAGTCTGGCTCCTTGAAAGCAAAATGTAAAGAAGTGAGGGGTGGCTCACAAGTTTTGTATAAGACTGTATTTTTAAAACTTTCTCTCTAATGGAAAAAAAATTGTCTAAAAACTGGACAGCACTTTTTTTTTAATGGGATGGATATGGGTGTGGAGAAGATGGAGACAGTTTGGGGTGAGATGAGTGGATTATCAGTTTTGGGGGCAGGGAGGAGGGTGGGTAGGGGTCCTTTCCAGACTCACTGGAGCCTGTTGTAACAGCCTCATTGAAACTGAATGGGACGTCTTAATTACTCCAGTTGTGAAAACTAAAGGATGGCTGGGCTGCAGGGAGGGGAGGACGTGTGCTTTGATCTTGTGGTTGAGGGAGGCTGATCTGAGGTGGGATGTATTCTATAAATAGATGCAGGTTGTGGATGTGGTACTCATAACATTCTGACTTCCAGGAAAAACCTACTCCTCCTCAGCAGCCATGAATGGACATTTCTCTATTGAGTGGATGGCCCAGAGCAGCCAGCAAGAAGGGTCAGAGACCATCACTGCCTCTGGACCCATAGCCTGTGGGACACTTTCTGAGAGTCTGCCAGGTTTTTATTGCAGGCAAAAGTCAGAACATTTAACCAAAAAGGAGAAGCAAGAAAGCAGGAGTCAGGCCCTCGAAGCATACAGCCAGAGAACTCTCCAGCAACAAGCTGCTCCCAGTAATCAAGGTAAGAGGCAAAAGACACGATTCAAATTTCAATGTGAAGTCTATTTCATAGGAAGATTTTCCCAGATTGCATTAAAGGTGAATTTGTAGCGGCATTGCTACAAAAAACATTTACTTTAACAGAGTTCTCCGTTCTTTGTAAATGGGACTGAATATGATTCAGACAAAATCTACATTTTCATTTGATATATGCCATGTAATCATTATATGTTCTATGTCATTTAAATTTTTTTAAATGTTGAGTGTATTCCTGGGTACCCAGTTATTTTTAGTGTCTCATTTATTTAATCTCATCTTATTAATTTTTTTATACCTTTAGTAGAAAAAAACATTTGATTTATGCAACTTGATTATTAATTAGGCTACTTTTTACTTGGTAATGATTTGCTCTTGGTGTTCTGCAGTAAGTTATTGGAGAACCCCAATATTTGTATTTATTTCATGAAAATTGATAAATGTATCGGTGCAGATGGGGAAATGTGGATACAGAGGGGAAATTTGGGTTTACAGACCTCCAGTTAACTCCAATGATGCTTACTCAACTAAAAGTATTTAGTAAACTACTTAAATTGTTAGTACAGTTTTACTTGACCTTTTTCTCACTTTCTGTTTCCAGTGACTGAGATTGGTTTCAGCAGTGGGACAGAGGAGGAGACCTCAGGATATGATAGTGAAAGTGGGCACTCCCTCTCCCCTTCAGTCCCCACAGACTCCAAGTTACCACCATCCCCTCTGGTGGGCCGGAGGCCCCGGACGGCGTTCACAGCAGAGCAGATCAGCAGCCTGGAGAAGGCCTTCAGCAGAAATCCTTATCTAGGGACACAAGATAAGGCAGAACTCTGCAAAAAACTTCACCTGTCTGACAAACAGGTAAAGACCCTCAATTTGTTATCGATACATGACATCACTAGGACGAATGGTCACCTGCTGCTAGATTCCATCAATTGCAAAAACAAACAAACAAACAAACAAACAAACCAGGATCAGAGCCAGCAGCAAATTTCAAAAGAAGTTGCCAAGAAAACACTTTTCTCAGAGAGGTACCATGAGCACTGATACTCTGATAGGCAGAGATGCTGCCCACTTAAAGGGACCTTCAAAACCATCAACGGTTGTCACTGTCACTGCCTACTCTAAAAACACACACCTTTCAGAGCTGATGCCTGAAAAAGTCCCCAAATTTATTTATTTATTGAACTTTGCTGCTTGCTTCATATGCTCATATTTTTATCTCATGTATTTATCTCATTTGTTTTTATCTATTTGTGTACTATTTTCATATATTTTTTTAATTATTCTAAAGTACACTTCATCTATGTTTTCTTCATTTAATGAATAAGCACTAAAATTTAACAATATACATATATGCATTTGATCGTAGTATTTTAAAAACAGAAAATTTCACATTCATATAGTTTCATTTTTTATTTTCCTTGCAGATTAGAAACTGGTTCCAGAACAGACGGATGAAGGTAAAGAGAACGATGCAAGATGCTCTTGCTCAAGCGTGCCAGGCCAGTGTTGCCCCACAGTTCATTCATTACCCTGAGCTACAGACCTTCAGGTCTGGGCCATACCCCAGATACCGCTCAGCAGCAGCAGCAGCAGTGCATGAGGGCCCAGCTCCTGCCTCCTACATCTACCCACACAACCGTGTGCAGTTCAGCTCCCCTATACCCAGCATCGCCACTCTGCCCATGGACTCTTTCTACCAGTACAGCAGCCTCCCAGGAGTCATGGTGCCCTCTGCCACATCTCATTGCAGAGAGTCCTACCCGACTTATCCTCCATATTACTGATGAAGTCCCATCTTGAAAACATTCCTCTACAATGTCTCCTTGGCTTTGACAAAAGGAAAAGTGCTGATTTGATTTTTGATCAAACCCCTTCATCTTCTTCTTCTTCTAAGAATTATTACTAGTAAAACAAAGAGTTACAGGAAACGCGGCAATATCCCTGCTTTGACGTTTGAATCAAAAATCAAACAGGGTAGTGTGCAATAGTGTGATTTTTGTGTATATTATATATAAATGGGATACATTTAAAGTTCAATTACTAGATTGGATTTTTGTTATTATGTCACTGTTGTGTTTATGTCGGTATAAATATTGTTCAAATAAATAATAATTATTTAATTATCATCAAATTATCTGCTGCTTTATCTTGCCTGACAGTGAAACATTTAATGTTGTTTATATTAAGCTAATGCACAACAGTTGCCTTTGATTGCAAAGGCAATTCATTTAGTTTCAAATTTATTTAAATAGCATCAAAGAGCAGTCACCTCAAGGTGCTTTATATTGTAGGGTAAAGACCCCACAACATTAGAAAGAAAATCCCAACAAGCACTTGGTGACAGTGGGAAGGGAAAACTCCCTTTCAATGGGAAGAAACAACAGCAGAAGCAGGCTCAGGAAGGGGCAGCCACCTGCAGTGACTGGGTGGGGGTGAGAGGAGGGACAGAGACAGGACTAAAGCCAAACTGGAGAGCCAGAGCTTAATAATTACTAATGAGTAAATGCAAAGTGGTGAATAAACACGATAGAGGTGTGAGAAGAGGTGAGTAAAAAGGAAATGTTCAGTGTATCATGGGAAGCCCCTCAGCAGCCTAAGCCTATTGCAGGGTGGTCTAGGGTCACCTGATCCAACCTTAACTAAGCTGTATTAAAAAGGAAGGTTTTAAGGCCTAATTTTAATGTCTGTCTCCTGAAACTTCCCAAACTGGGAGCTGTTACATGGGATAGCTGAAGGCTCTACCTCCTTCAACAAAAATATAAACACGTGAAATGTTTTTCTGTTTCATCTCATAACTAATCAACAATGTATAAGCACAACAATTTATGTATACACTCATTTCAGGCTACAATAGCAACCAGTGTTCTTTATGCAGCAGTCCGTGTGTTGTCACAAAGCAAGCACAGCGTGGTCAGACTTCACAGCACTCAGTACCGAGTGTCACCAGATTTTTGTGGGATGTTGTCCCATTTCCTCATGGGCAATGAAAAGAAGCAAATATGGGAGAAATATTAGTCTCTTTCCACTCCCTGTCAGAACTCTCCTTGCTGCATTCTGGACCAAATTTTAAGGTAGATCTTAGCGCAACCTGATAATATTAATAAATTTAAATAGTCCAGCTTAGAAGTAATAAATGCATAAACTAGGTTTTCATCATCACTCTGAGCATGTCTTTGGCCTCGAGGGTCCGGGCCTGCCCAATAAAGTCACTGTGCCCTTAAAGCATGAACCTGCTTGAAAAAACAAATGGAGTTTTTCCTTCTCACTGTTGCCAGTCTGATTTTTGTGGTTTTCTCGGTATTATTGTATGATCTTTACCTTACGATATAAAGTACCTTGAGGCGACTGTTGTTGTGATTCGGCACTATATAAACAAAACTGAAGTGAGCTGAACTGCATTGAAAATCATCACCCAGTTGTTTTACGGCTAGTCTTTTTGAAATAGAAATTGGCCTAACTAGCTAAGACAGCTGGGTCAATTAAAAGCCTATGGCATACTGCCTGTTAATAATGGGGTGGATGTGGCTCAGGAGATAGAGCAGGTCATCTACTAACTGGAAGGTTGGTGGTTGGATTCTGTCTGCATGCCAAAGTACTGAAGCCTGAGTTGCTCCCGATGTATTCATCAGTGTGTAGATTGAAGCTAGAAAAGACACAAAAAAGTGCACGGGTGAATCCAGGGTGTTATATAAAGCACTTTGAGTGCTCAACTAGAGTAGAAAAGTGGTGTAGAAGAACTAGTCCATGTACCATAAAGGAAATTTTAAATTGAATTTGGTCTAAAGATACTTTGACAGTTTAGAAATCACTACATACTATGAAATAGGTAACTTTTATCTTGCATGTACGTGCAAGACATGTAAATGATAATTCAGCACAAAAAAACCCTTCAAACCTTTCAAACAACCAAAAACGAACCCATGAAACACAAACACATGAATACTTTTGACGATAGCGTGCGAAATCTTTGGTGGAAGGAATTGGTTTTGAGCTGGGATAGGCTCCAGCCCCCCCGCGACCCTGAAAAGGGGAAGCGAATGGATGGATGGAATTGGTTTTGAAAAGACAAAACGTGGTTTTGAGTGCTGAGTTTCATTTAGCAAGAGTTGTGTGTAATTTTGATGAAGCAGTTACAGTTTGTGGAAATGTTTTTAAACATTTGGGAAAAACTGAAATCACCCTGAAACGGGCCTGAGCTGCCAGAACTATACTGCCATCTGTAGATGGGGCTGGGCAGTGCAATAATAGCTGTAGAAATGTCGCTGCTGCTGCAATAAATATGTAATGATATCCTTAAGTAATTTAATGCCTAGTCCATAAACTGGCAAGCACAAAAGTTGAGAAAAAAGAGACAATACTGAATACCTGAAAATATAACATGAATGCCTGAGAGATTCACTGCAATCTATCCAAATAAAACTTGAATTTTTAGCTTTTCGCTGATTTTTGAACTTTCCTTTAGACATAAAAATACTTCCACCATAAATGCAAACAGAAAAGAAGCAAATATTTGACCATATTTGGATAATATTCCCCCAAATGCAGGAAATGAGCTGTGAAATTAACCCAAATGGATGACTTTCAATGAAGTATTTTATTCTGTAGTCTTACTATCTGAGTACTTTTTTCACTACTGTGCCATTTTCTGTTTATCAGCTAAGACCAAAAGTTTCTGGCTATGCACTCAAGCAGAAAGAAAAGGAAACCAGAATCAATTGTTAATCAGCTTAACTTTGAGGTATTCTAATAGTATCACTGACTTTAAGATTTAGATTATATTTGTGCAGTCATCTTTCAAATATTCCTCAGTCATGAGGAAAACATATTCTTTTTTTAATTAAACATGAAATAAAACGTGTTTTGAACACAGTGTGAACATACTTTTTCAGTTTACTGCTAAAAGTCTGCACATACAGGAGTCAGGACCGAGGTCATGTTCCTGTTAATATTTCTTGGAATTTGGTTATATAATAAAGGAGTTACTGTGCAATGTAAGCGGACTTCAAATCAAAATTAAATTATGTAGCATATGATTGTTTTGAGGTAGGTGAATACATCTGACGAAAAACCAGCCTGAGGTGAAGTAGAGAGGAACGCCTTTTTGCTTCTCTGGTTTTGATTTTGATCCACGTGTCATCCATGTACCTGAGGAAGATACATAGGTGTCCCCTTGATTTTCCAGTTCTTCCATGCAAATCTGATCAGGGTCCTTTTCTGACAGACTTCAGTGCCTCAGTTTTAATATGCATCTGAGAACCAATACACTGTGTTGAGGATTTATACTGCCATCTGCAGGCAGGCCCGGGTAATACAACAACAAAGGAGCGCAAGTGAAGACATGTAGACACGATAAGCTGCTGAGATAATGATGAGAGTAGCGTTCACCATTGTTCTTCTTTTCTCCGTAATCTTCTTCTTCTCTCTATTTTCCTTCCTCCTCCTCTTCGTTGTACTCATCCCTCTCCCTTCTTTTTGATCCTCCTTTTCCAGGGCATATGTAATAAAGTATCGTTTATCGATATACATTTGTACATACAAAAGATGTAATCTTCGGTTACTGCGTACACAATTGTGTACATTACTTTCTACAGGTCTGTACTTTGGACTGTAAGGTTCCTTTTTTGCCATCTCTTACCACAAAAAGATTATGTAGAAAAAAGATGATTCTTTTCCTCCATCCAAATTATTGTATCGTAACCGAAAGGGTTATAAAAGAAAGCGAATTCCCAAAGACTTAGTAGTAAGTCTTCTCTCCTTAATCCTGGGATTGATTGCCGGCGGCGCCAGCAGAAACCATCCCCTTGGATCGCTGTTCTGAACCAAATTTAATTGTATGTATGATGATTAATTTCGCTGCACGTATGATGACAATATAGTTCTATTCTATTCTATTCTATTCTATTCTATTCTATTCTATTCTATTCTAATAATAAGTAGCATTATTATGTGGTCATTGTAATGTACTAAAAATGTATTTTGTGTGCCTTTATTGCCATTATACAGAATGTACAATGAGATTGGAGGGAAAGAAAAAAAACACACAAAAAACAGCAACATGATTTCATCATGTTATGTGTTCTAACCGCGACGATTTCACAACCGGGATTTAAAAAGAAAAAAGGAAAACGTTTTACAAGAAGTACGCAAACGGAACCTCATTCTGAGCCAATAGCTAAACAAAGATATCACAGGCAGGCACGGCTCACAGTACCGGCAGACCAATGGGAACGCCGTAACCGTGTAAACTAGTGAAACAGGCAGTAGGTCGGACCAATCAAGGCGTTCCCCGAAGGCCACCCATGATGGACGTGAAGGGGGCCCGCGCTGGCTGAGTGCACGCAGAAAGCAGCTGCGCAGGAGAGAGGGGCAGAAGCCGAATGGTGGAGCTGAAGATGGCGGATGGTGACAGTGGGAGTGAGCGCGGAGGTAGTAGCGGGGGAGGAGGTGGAGGCGGCTTCCAACACTTCCAGAGGGACCAGGAAACCCAGGAATTGGCGTCAAAGCGTCTGGACATCCAGAACAAGCGCTTCTATCTGGACGTCAAGCAGAACAGCAAAGGCAGGTTCATTAAAATCGCCGAGGTAGGGGCTGGGGGCTCTAAAAGTCGCCTGACCCTCTCACTGTCAGTGGCGGCGGAGTTCCGTGACTATCTCGGGGATTTCATCGAGCACTACGCCCAGCTGGGGCCTAGCAGTCCGGAGCAGATAGCCCAAGCTACAGCGGGTGAAGACGGTGGGCCGAGGCGAGCTCTCAAGAGCGAGTTTCTCGTCCGGGAAAATCGCAAGTACTACCTGGACTTGAAAGAGAACCAGCGGGGGAGGTTCCTCCGGATCCGGCAGACCGTAAACCGCGGACCAGGCTTTGGAGTTGGGGGCCCAGTGGGCGGCATGCTGGCCGGCCAGACCATAGCCCTTCCGGCCCAGGGGTTAATAGAGTTTAGAGACGCCCTTGCTAAGCTCATAGATGACTACGGGGGAGACGACGAGGAGCTGAGCGGGGGTACGGCCGCCGGGGGCTACGGCGAGCTTCCCGAGGGCACCTCCATCATGGTGGACTCTAAGCGCTTCTTTTTCGACGTCGGGTCCAACAAATACGGAGTGTTCCTGCGCGTGAGCGAGGTTAAGCCCAGCTACAGGAACTCTATCACCATCCCGTTCAAAGCCTGGAGCAAATTTGGAGGAGCTTTCTGCAGATATGCAGAGGAGATGAAGGAGATTCAGGAAAGGCAGAGGGATAAAATGTACGAGAAGAGAGACGAGTCCGAGGGGGACGATGTGGATGACGACTGAGAAAATAAAAATAAAGAGCTGTCAACCCAGTTACACGATGACAGTATACAGTATAAGATTATTTTGCAAAAAACAAAACAAAAGAAAAAAGAAGCAGAAATGACAGATAAAGTGCATGACAAATCGTGCTGTAATAGCCTACTAAAGTATTGTGGAGTTTTAAAAAAGTATATGTGCAGGGAATTATTGGTGTATTATCCTAAAGTATGTAGGGCTGCAGGCTGAAGTGGTGGTGTGAATCTCTGAAAGTGAAAAATGTATAAATGAGTTGTATCTCATTGGCTGCAAAAAATGAATGAGTTATGCTTTATTGTTGACAAAATAAGAGGAGAACCTACTAAAACCAGCAAGTTGGTTTTTGGAATTCGAGGTGAAGCCAGTGAATGCTTTCCTATGTGCAACATAGTTTCTATTTAAAGAGTGAGGACCTGTGTAAGATGTTTTCCCTTCTTGGTTTAAGGAGAGAGCGCTAACATCCATCCTGTTCCAGTTCAGGACTCAGTGGGAAGTTTGGGGGATTCTTGCAAGTCAGACAGAAGAAGCTGAGAGGAATGCAGAGACAGAGCTACTGTCACTTGGTGGATATTGATGTGTTGGATATGTCAGCAGCTGGAGAGTTGTCAAACAACTGTACAACTGCTGCTGCAGCATCTGCAGGCTGCTAATCGAAAAGATTACCCAAAATGTCGGGAGGAAGTTACAAAGAGGATTATCTGTAAGCCCAAACAACAAGGGCCTGGTGGACTAAATTAAAAGCTTTGACTCCAGTAGTCAATTACAGTGCAGAACAGCTGGGTTTTATGTTATACATTTAATCTTAGCAAAGCATAATTCATATTGTTTTCGGCAAGATTCACTCAGCGAGGACGAGCGGTTAGTCTTCTCACACCAGAGCATCCTTGGTGTTTTAAGAACAACTGCTTGACAACAACTGAGGAGCGGATCCCACCGGGGGAATAGATATGGTTTTATGTGACTTTTGTGATGCTCATGTGCTCCCACATGCCACTACAGGGGTCCAAATACCTTGCAGTCGGACGAAGAGGCTACATTACATATAGCGACAAGTAGTTTTCCCATCACCCTTGTGGTCAGAGCTGGAGTCTTATCCAGCCAGAAGCCATTCTCTGACAGCGCCTTCCAACACATCATGAAGACCCTGGACAGAAACGCCTTGATGGATGTTTTCTTTAGTTTGTTTTTTCTTCTTTGAAACACAGAGCTATATTGAAATGAGATTCTACTTATAGGAAAGATATTACCAAACAAACCAGCAAAAGATATTTTCAGATACTTATAAAGGAAAACATATTGTCTAAAGGAATTTCAATCCTAAAAAATAAAATTAATTTCTTAAAACAAAGTTGTGACTCAGACCTCAAGATATTTTTTCATCGCCTCAGAGTGAAAGTATAACCCTTCTTTATTAAAACAACTTGAAATGGATAACCCGATGCTGTGACTGTGTACTTGACACCAGGTTATTAGTACTGCAGACTAAACTGCTGAAGAGGAATTCTTAATTAAATTTATTGGCTGATTACAAGAACAGTCTGAGACTGCAGACCGCCTTCATGGGTGAAAATTAGTTTGTGTGATTTTTCTTAAGTACATCAAGACATCTTATGGGGGTTTCTTATTTCTGCTATTTGTAAATGGCACAAAATGCCCAGTTTTGCCTCATATCACAGTGGTGGAGAAATCATCCACAAATTTCTGGATCCAGAACTGAATCTGCCTTCAAACTTAATCGCTAACTCGAAACACTTTCATGCAAATCTGCCTGTAATTTTTTGAGTAATTCCCAAACAAATTAAGCCAACTGCACAAGGTGGAAGCAATTACTGTGTTTTTAAGGTCTAAAAATGAGAGTTTTAATCTTCAGAGTGCAATTTCTGACCAATATGGACGATAATTATATAAGGAAAGATTTTTTATAAAACAACTGCAAAATAAATTTTTTAGCTTAAATTATATAATTCATTTCAGTAAGATCTCCTCCAGACCTACTTTGCTTTCAAGAGGATGTGATGCCATAACTCTTTACTTCTTAGCCTCACATTGAAGTGGTCCAGTGAATTTTTATTCTCATTTATTTATTGGTTTATTTATATCCAGAAGTATCTATTATAACCAAAATGTTGGGATAATTGATTATTTGATAAGTTTTCTGTCAGTTAATCACATTTAAATATTTCCGTTTTAATCTATTTGAGATCACTGTGCTTCATACTTCTGGTTTCACCTGGTTTGGTGAAAACCACAGGTGACATTTACTTTGGCCAACATAAACTTTCCCTTAAAGTTACAAACCAGCGTACAGTATTTAGTTCAATTTATTTATATTGCACCAAATTACAACAAACAGCTGCCTCAAGGCTCTTTGTATTGTAAACACCCTAAAATGATTAGTTGTAGGGTCATACGTTGCATTTAACACATAAAAAAATCAATTTAATGAAATGTAATGTTTTTGCATTTATACAGCATTTTTCTAGTCTTACTGACCACTTAAAGCTCTTTAGACTACAAATCACATTTTTAACCATACAAAACTTTGTTCTGTATACTTCTGCAACAGAAAAAAATGTTTTAATAGTTAAATGTGCTGCGCGATTAATTTCTGAATTCTCAGAGATGTCCTGTGTGCCAGCTCAAATTTGGGTATAAAAATGTAAATTCAATTCAGTGAATGAAGTAATCTTTAGTATTTAAACAGGTTTTTGACACACAAATGCTCAGTTCATATTCTATCTATCTACAATCCCCTATGAGCAAGCACTCTTGCAGTGTGGCATATAAACACAGAGAGAGGGAATAGAGGTGAGTGAAAAATAAATATTCAGAGCATTTTGTCTCCGAGCATCACTCAGAGACAAAATGTTTCTATTTTTAGACATATTGTGCAAATGCAAAAAAGTAATCGTACATATTAGTTTAATATCTGCATTGACAAATCTTTCTGACACTGGGCAGCACCTTTTTGCTCCAGACTGTTTTTCTTTCTTTTTTTCTCCAGCAAACCTTCTGACAATAGCACATATTAACATTTAATCCTCCGTAGGGTCCAAGTATTGCCTAATGCTACCAGTGGTGATACTGACCTTAGCCAAATGCAAAACTAGTGAAAAACAGAAAAGATAAGGAGGGTGCGGTTTTGGACGTTGATCAGATAAAACTTGTGGACCAGTTACAGCTTAAATACCTACTGATAATTCTGAACTAAAACCTGCAAAATGATTGGCAGTTGGGGAACGATGTCCACATGTTTTACTACAGTTGCTATCTTCCTGTACACATACACCTTTACAGTATAAAAGCACTGTTTGCAGGCAGGAGCTGCTCCAAACAACCAGAACGTGTGCTTAAATGCACAGCTGGGGAAAGTCAAGATATGCTGGGTAGTCGGATTCAGTGAGTCAGTGCTTTTATTAGATTAATGCATTGTGTAGACATATAGAGCTGAATTTGTTGTCTGGTGTGAGGAGCAGAAAGGCAGAGACTTAGAGGTAATCTGACTCCATTACCTCCTCCACGAGGATCTGTTCTTCTGTTGGGAAAGCCTGTTAGCTGGTTCTTCTCTGAGAAAATTTGGCAGCTGTTGGGCGCCTATGCATATGTAGAGAGGGTATGCTGACAGGACAAGCTGGCTATTTTAATGTGGGAGGCCTTTACAGACTTGGCATTCCAGGTCCAGGAGTCAGCTGTGCCATTTGGATTTTAGGCGTACAATAGCTTGATTGTGGTGAGCTCAGTACACACAGGACCCTCCTGACACATGCTCAGCTATGTGCAGGCAGGTATTGTAGTTGTCTCGTTCACAGTGGTAATCCTGGAGTCTCAGCTGGAGAGATGGGTTAGCTGGTCACTTTGTTTCAGATAAAGTAACTTGTTACTTGCTCCCTACAAGTTCTGCACATGATTACCGCCCAATACATATCCAAAAAAACTAAGTGTTACCATTAAAAGACCATAAGTGGCCACTAGATTAACAATGGACTGTACAACAGTGCACAAACTGATATCTACTAACTAGTGCTAAATATTAGAGTAATATAATAGTAGAATTTTACTCACCAAAACTGGAGCACATATTTCCTGTTTGATAATCTAGTTAATGTACCTCAAATGGCACCAGCACCACAAACATGTTGAAGAGGCAACTAATGGATATGCTTTAACTTCAACCTTATAAAAACCCAAATGGGTGAGTTACTTAAAAAACAAACAACAACTTAATTTAACGTAAGAACTCGTGCAACTTTATTGCAGTTTCACACATTAAATTGTTATTCCACATTCTAGAGGGCATTTTTCAGGCTGGTGGGACGAGTCGTGTTGGCATAGAGGAAGAAAAAAAAACTTCCTCTTGTAAAGCTAACTGCTGTGTGTGCCTCAGCTATCTTTCAACACCACACGCTGATGGCACAGGAGATCAGTTGCCCTCTGACTGTCACAAATGTGGGCTTCATTTCAAAGGCGTAACATTCGATGGGGCAGCAGGTACAGTGCCCAGTAGGAGGGGCCCACTCCTCTTCCGCATTGCTCACATTCCCAGCATTATAAGAGTTCCGCATATGTTTAAGTCATGGTTCAATCTTGTGAACCCAGTTTTTGTTAAGAAGTGCACATTTCCCATGTGAATTGAATTTTATGCAAATACACTGCTAAAAAAACAAAAACAAATACTGGATATCTATACTGGGTAATGTGTTAGGAATGAAAGGATGCCGCATCGTTTGATAGGAATGAAAATTTTCAACCCACAGAGGGGCTGAATTCAAAGACGCCCTGAAAATCACAGTGAAAAAAAGTGATGTAGCAGTCTAGTCAATTTTGCTGAAATTTCATTGCATCAACTCAAAATGGTAGTCAGTAGTTTGTATAGCCTCCACGTGCATGTGTGCACGTCCCACAATGTGGGCATTACTTGTGGTTCTTAGGGTACTTAAAAGTAGCGCCAGGCCCCTCTTTTATGCAGCGCTTCCCAGTTTGGATTTGGGAGAGAGACACGCTCTAGTTTTAAGATTAGGCTTCAAACGTTCCTTTTTGATCAAGCCTATAGTTAGGGCTAGATCAGGGGGCCCTGAACCCTCCCTAATTTAGGCTGCAATAGCCCTAGGCTGTTGGGGGTTAGGGTTAACCCTCTTTTCACTCTCTGTGTTTATACACTATTAAGCATTTAATCATTACTTATTATTATTATCTGGTCTCGTCCACAGTGTGTCTTTTGTCCTGTCCCCCTCCCCTCACCCCCAAGCAGTCACAGCAGATGGCTCCTCCCTCCTTGAATTAGCACCTCTAGGGCCATGTGTTTCCCCAGATCCTGGAAAAGGGTAGTGTGCCCACTCTGGGTCAGGGAGAAGCTGCTGCAAAAACGGAGGAGTTTTAGAATCTCAGGTCTTGTTCATGAGTGAGGGGAAGAGAGGCACGTGAGATTGACAAACAGATTAGTGCCATGGCTGCAGTGATGCAGACTGTCGTGATGAAGAGAGAGCTGAGCTTAAAAGCCAATTACCGCTCAATCTACATTACTACCCTCTCCTATGGTCAGGGGTGCAGCTATATTCTTTGTGAGGTGTATGCGGACACATTTTTAAATTTGCAGTGCAAGAAGGTGAAAAAAATCCAGACACACAAAAACAAACACTATTAAAAAATTCATGTGACAGCAAAAATTAATATCAAATAAATGAAATACATGCTGGCAGCCTTATTGCTTCCATAGCAACCACCCAATTGCCCCCTGAGGTCACACACTGCTGTAACACTTGTGTCAGCAGTCAGAGGTGTTTCATGGCTCTATATCAATACATGTGTTAATAGAACTGATGCTTAAGTCCACATTGAGGTAATAAGTTTAAGTTAGCTGCTTTGAAACTCTTATGACCCTACTACTGGCCGTTTGGCCAAAGAGTCATAACTCAGTCAAATCTGAACACACAGGCATGAAACATGTTTCTTGAATCAACAAGCATACTAAATGCTGATTAGAAAATAATTCAATGATAAATTCCATTGACCTAATAACACAAAGCAAACAAAAATCTTTTATAAAACCGGCTGATGGTGACACATAGTTGATGCTCGCCTTTGTTTCCCTCATGAAGGGCAGCATGGATCAAACATGACGTCACAACTCCTGTTGCATGTCACTTTGGGTGCCACTTTGACTTTTCATGCAGCTTTTTTATAGTGTTCACAGGGAGGGAGATGCTGCAACAGCTTGGAAAAATGAGACTTTCTGAAGAAAACGTTCAAGAAAAACTCTGCAATAGTTTTGCTTCCTGTTTTTTTTTTTAAAAATCTTTTTCTGCTGCTGCCCCAGCACTGATATGTAGGAGAAGACCGCAACCGGAATCTGGTGCTCCTCAAGTACCAATAATATTGGGCTTCGATAACGTCACAACAGGTGACGTGTGCAGCAACCAATGCCATGGTCATAAAGTAAGCTTCAGGCCCACATTTTGGGGCTAAAGCTGCCTAGGTCTCCTTTTATTTCTTGTGAATGCCCCGTATGAAACTGGACATCGTAAGAATCGTGGAGATCCTTTCTTGTCATATTTCCATTTGATAAATCACTCATGACTATTGGTGGCTGTATCCAGTATTCTTCACGGCTGAAGAATACTGCTTGACAAAAACACCTGAATAAGCATTTCCACTGCAGGAACCAGAATGAGAATTACAGCTTCTTGCTGCTTTGTTCATTCTTTTTGACCTGACAAATTGAAAGAGTATGAAAGAAAATAGTGTGTGCAGCTGCTGAGCAAGAACAGGATCACAGATGTGGAATGCAGCAAAAGATCATGAGATGTTCAAGGTGCGTGAAATGAGCATCTGGTTGTCTGTTCTGTCAAACCCTGGTCAGCCGCCTTGCTGTTTTAAATATTGAGAAAGATTTACACTGCTGACCCTGGCGTGAAAAAACACCATCGTAATCTGAACTAACAGTCAAAACAGAAAGAAATACAGTGCTGTGAGACAGTATTTATTTATTTATTTTGTATACTTGTCAAACTTACAGTGTATAAAGAGCTGGTGGGAAGGGGTGAACAAGGCATGCTGTATAAAGCACGCTGAGTGCTCAAGTAGAGTAGAAAAGAGCCATATAAGAACCAGTCTATTTATGCTATTTATCTAAAGAGCGGCAGGCCTCACTTGTCTCAATTAAGGTCTGTAAAAACTGAATTTTGTATTTACTTGGGTTATCTTTGTCTAATATTAAATTATTAGTTTGATTATCTGAAGCATTTAAATGTGAGAAAGAAAGCCAACCCCTAAGAAATCATGAAGGGGGAAAAATACTTTTCAGTGGCGTCGTATATGATTAATTCCTTTGTCCTCACAGTGGAAAGCTCAGTGTCCTCTATGACCCCCTGTCACCATTTTCACCTCATTCTCACCTCTCAGGCAGTACAGCAGTAACATGTGCAAGCATGCACATGTGAACTGGGGGACTAATGTATCCTGTGAGCAATGTAATACCAAACTTGGAACTATGCCAAATCAAGCCAGGATTATACCAAATGCTCTGAGCAGCCCATTACGATCATGTTGGGTTCCTGCCCTCTGAGTACTGAACCTATTGTGCCTCTGTGTGTGTGTGTGTTTGTGTATGTGTGTGTGTGTGTGTGCGTATCAGTATTGTATTGCTGGAAAACGTCTACAGTACCAGCCAAAAGTGAGTGTGTCCAAACATTTTACTCGTACTGTACATATAAG
>VUQK01014571.1:0-11268 GCA_015106715.1 Bujurquina vittata
CAGGACCAGGGTTATAATAGTTTTGGATTCTACATTAATACTTTAGTTTGATTTGATTTGATTTTGACACACACACACACACACACACACACACACACACACACACACACACACACACCACTCTCTGTGCTTAAGCTTTTTACAGTATCAGTATTTGTTTTGGATCTTCTTGTTCCACCAGGGGACCAATGATTTATGGGCACATCTGTCAGCCATAATGAAGCCAGGAAAGGTGACCTTTGTGTATATGAGTTAGTGTGTGTGGATGCATTTTCTTTTTCTTTCTGCACATACAGTATATGCACTGTCAGAAAGGTTACCAACGCGTGAGCCTGTGAGCTGAATAGCAAGCAATCAATGATGAGGTCTAAAATGCATCCAAATATATGCGTGTTGCAGAGAAGACAGGAACAAGCTGACAGCTGAAGGACAGGGTGCAGCCAAAGAACAGCGAAGTTTAAAACAAAAACACGAATTGTTCGATAACACATGCAGGCCAACACTGCACCGCAGATAAATGTAGGCCACATATTCCACTGGGAACCGGTCTGCCATCAGGAGGACGAGCCTCACTTCCAGCTATCTGGCTAATACAATATGAGGATAAATAAGGGAGGGGAAGACCATTTTATGGGAAACATTCTGAGGAGAGGAATCCAGCAGAAGCTTTAATTACCACACTGTTACTGGCTTATATGCTTCATTATGATATCATCGTCGCAGTGAGAAAAGGAGAGAGAGAAATGGGGAGCTGGAGTTGAAGGGGTGGGCAGAATGAGAAAAGAAGGCACAAAGATGAAAGTCAATGGTGAAAAACTGAATAGAAACGGATGAAAACTGAGATATTCAAAGACACTTTCTAGGAAGAATTAGGGTCACAGGCAAAATAGGGACATAAGGACTGAAAGATGTATATAATCAAACCAGAGTGTAAAAATTTTTAAATACACTCATAAATTTTGATGAACTAATGAAAAAGATTTGCATGAATAATTTCTCATGTGTGAGTACATAAGAGTTATAGACGCCTTTACATTTATGTATGGAATAAAATGTGTGAATCTCAAGTTTACAGCTACAAATAAAATTAAGTACAAGTACAAATGCAAGTAAGTACACTTGAGCTGTACTTGCAGGTTTACTTTGCAGCTGTGAACCTGAGATTCACACTTACTTCTTTTCACCCACAGATATGTGGGAGCCCTCACACACACACTCACTAATGGTACTTCACAGTTGCAGTATTCCCGACGTCATCGCAGGGATATTGTCTCCATACAAAAGAGATCAATTTGTCATAAATTCTCTGTGATCAACAGCCACCACTAATTACCCACTCCACAATCTCTAAATGTGATCTGTAAATATTATTAGCACTCATCCCCAAGATAAAAGTGCATCTAATGTCCCACAAATGATCTGTGAGAGGATATATTTTATCCCTGTTATGGTCTGGATAATTTTAATGGCTTCTTTCAAGGGACTGTAGCATCCTATAAGAGTTTCTATATGAAATGGAGAAGCTTGTGTGTTTATGAAGCAAACTGGGTCACTGCAAGCAGATCTCAAATCCCAATACCACTGCAACTTATCTTGGACTTCAATTATAGCTCCAAAATGATGATGCTGCTACTGCTGCTGCCCTCAATTTCTCCCAGAATCCGAGGATGCTGTTGCACATGGCGGTGTTTACACTTTGAAATGATTAAAAAACACACACGTCTTCAGCGGCATCCAAATAGGACTAAGTCGGGCAAGATAGTGTCTAATCTTCTCCACTCGAGAACATCTAATTTGGTATTTCAAAGTGCCTTCAAACATTAAGATTTCTAGCTATTAATTATCCAAGTGTAGTAAAACAGAGCAGCTGAAACTTAATGACTTTATGCGCAACTAATTTCTATAAATGTGTACATTCTCTTCAGCATCGAGCAATGTGGATGATTTGCTTTTTTTATAACGAACAAACTGGCAAGTATATCACTGCACACTGAAATACCTTTTTTTTTCCTTTCAGCAGTCTCATCTCTTCAGCTCAGCCACAGTAGCGGCACCATTAGTTTAAGCATCTCAGCATGAATCAGGCTAGACCCTAGGGCTGTAACAGAGGGACTCCTTCTTCTCATGGACTACCAGTCTTTAATTTTAGCTTATGACACAGCTTGGGAGTCTCCTTGTTAAGTGGTAACACTCGAGAGATTAATTTTTCACTTCAAAGCTGTGCATTAGGGCTGTGCTTTCACCTTAATCATGACTGTTTTTACCATTGCTTGATTAGAGGTTGTGCAATTTATAAAATATTCCCTGACTTTGCACATCATGATACGCATTGTGGCAGATACACATTTGCCAGCTACATTATTACACCTGTTTACGCAAATATCTAATCAGCCGTTCACACGGCAGAAGCTCGATACATTTAGGCATGAAGACATTTCAAGACAACCTGGTGAAGTTCAAACCGAGCATCAGAATGGGGATGAAAGGTGATTTAAGGAGAATGGCCAGACTGCTTTGAGTTGGCAGGAAGGCGACAGTAACTCAAAAAACTACTAGTTTACAACCAAGGTACGCAGGAGAGCATCACTGAGAACGTCGAACCTTGAAGCAGATGGGCTGCAGCAGCAGAAGTCCACACTGCATGCCACTCTCGTCAGCTAAGAACAGGAAACTGAAGCCACAGGCGCACCAAAATTGGACAGTAGAAGATTGAAAAAAGATTGCCTGGTCTAATGAGTCTCAATTGCTGCAACGACATTAAAATGGTAGAATTTGACATAAACGAAATGAAAGCATGGATCCATCCTTGCCACTAGAGCACCTTTGGTGTGTGATGTAACACAACCAGTATCTGCAGCCACTGTGTGATGCTATCATGTCAATATGGATCAAAATCTCTGATGAATGTTTCCATCACATTGTTGAATCTATGCCAGGAAGAATTAGGCCAACTCTGAAGACAAAAGGGGGTCCAACCCAGCACTTGCAAGGTGTACCTAATAAAGTGGCTGGTGAGTGTACATAGCAACACCTCTCTAGACAAGAGTGAATGTAAGTGACAGATATTGCCATTTTAAGCAAGCTGTTCTTTTGTGTTGAGTCATCAGTTGCTGATGAAAAAATATAGATGATTTTTGTTATTATTCTGAGGGACACAGTATCTTGTTGCCACCGTATATGAAATATGTATTAATTAGCACAGAATGAAACAGGATTTTTCTCACCTGTTTTAAAAACTTAGTTCATAAGGAAGCACACAGTTAAATATATACGTAACAGTCCTGGCTGATGTGAGGCATCTGGTGCTCTAGCTTTAGGTACTTCGGTCAGATATCAAAGCAGTCAAGAGTCCTCCTTTCCCAGCAGTAAGCAGAGCTTGAGTGTTGATTATATTTATTATTTATTATTTAAAAATGGATGGATGTTACCTTTTCTTTGTAAACTAGGTAATGATTTGCAGCAAATTTCCCAGGCCACATTTGAACTGATGATGTTATGACATGTGCCTTTAGCCACAGGGTGAGCAAAATGACCCCCTGCTGCCCCCCCCCACCTTTTTTTATATAAAAGATGGAGTTGAGCATGCATTTATTAAAATACCCCTGGCAGCTGTGACAAGTGCAGCCACACAGGTGAACACTGAAGGCAAGTTAAGCTCTGTCCTCCTTTGGTTGTAGCAGTGGGTGGTATCACTTTGAAATCTCTCCCCGTGCTCCTTGTCACTGAAAAAAAAATCTTCCCCTGTGCTACCCACCAAGTCTAATCTGGACTTTCAAATAGGAACCAGTCATAATGACACAGTGAGTAGGGGGTTATTAAAAATTGAAACACAGCTAATTAAAGCTGGGGTGAAAGAATACGAAATAAGGATGGTGACCAGGCCTACAGAAATGTGAACGTGTGAAACTGACCTTGATGGAAAGGAGAAAGAATGCATTAACTGCCTGCCTGAGGCTGAATTTAGTATCTAATATGGCTCTACAGTCTAGTGATCCCAGTTTGACACCTTTCAGTCAGCCCTGTGGCATAATAAGACATCCGATTCTTTTCTTTTCTCTCTTTTAATTTTGTGGAAAGCGCTTTGGCGGTCACTGCTACGTCCATAAACATCCACAGGCTTACACAAATCTGAGCAGGTAGGGTGGGACAGATACACACCAACTGTGTGTCCTCAAGTGGATGAAACAAAAAAAAAAAGGACGTTAAGATTAGACGAGTCCATCTGTATTGTTCTTTACAGGTTGTGGCATTTCACAGCACAATGGGTATAGGGGACTTTTTTGTCCTTGTTATCACACCCTGACATTAATATGTAGCGACGTGCTTGTTAAGAAAGTAACAGCGGTCGCCTGAAATCAGTGTTACGCTCCTCAGGGCAGTAAATTCACTCTGAAGTGTTTTAGAAAGTGTTTTGGAATGAAAAGTCTGGAAAAACACAGGAAGGACAGAGCTGGTCATGATACAGAAAGCCCTCCACTTCAAACTTGAACTGGATTAGAATGGGCAGGCAATCATGCACAGAGGCCGCTGCACTTTTGTGCACTGGATACTCAGTATTAGCAAATGAAAAGAAAACAAAACATTTTTTTCCACAATTTGAAGGGTTGCCTTATTTTATCCAAATTAAAAAATAATAATATTTCCCCACCTTTCACCCTATGATGGCTGGGATCGATTCCAGCATCCCGTGACCCTGAATTAGATAAATGGAGGGGGGAAAAAATGGGTGGATGAATTCTTACATTTAAGGAGCTGAAAATTTGAAAAGTTTGACATGTTTTCTTGACTAGTATCCTAACTGATTAAAACTGTGACAGCTCGTTACGGTTCTAATTTCTCAAATCGAATCAGAACTCCTGTCTTGTCTGCAGCTCAGAGTTAAAGATTTGTTTAGTCTAGAAAACAACTAAAAGTACACAAAACAGTGTCAAAAGCCCAAAGCCTGGCCTTGGGGATATCAAAACCACTCAAATATTTTACTTTCCAGAAATTGCTGGCTTTGTTTAAAAATCAACACTCACAGTCATATCTGCTTTTATTCAAATATTAGTAATAACACCTCACCGCTGTGCAGCACTGACATTTCTGCTGCTTATAATAAAGCAGTTTCTTCTGGTAAATGCAGATAAAACCAAATTTCGCTGTAAAGATTTCTACTCAAAACTATCTCTTCTGAATCTATTCTTCGAGTCATTAAGGCCTCCACCTAAATGCTGCAGAAATGTTAATGCTGCATGCTTATTTCCATTCAAAGAACAAAAAATGTGTGAAGAGCCAGGCACTTAATTCCCAGCACTTTTTTTTTTTAATTTGTTCATTCTCATCGAGCACTTCTACTTTCAGCCTCTTTATTTGTTTCCTCTTTGCAAAAAGGAACCACTCAGTGCCGTGTAACCTCCCAGTCTTTGTGCTTTTGATTTTTGTGGGTTGTTTTGCAGCATCTGATGTTGTCCTCAGTATGAAATTGTTTATTTCACTGTATTAAAATTTTTTTTTCCATAATTTACACCAGACAGCCTGCACAGTCACTACGGTAACTCCAGATGTAATCTTGGTCAAAATACAGTGACTGAAGAAATGCATGTCTCTGATGGTGGGAGAAGCTAAAAGCTGGTGTGCGCAAACAAAACTTGCAATCTCCACACATAAAGACCCTGCTCTGGCCCAAAGCTGAACACAAGGCTCCCAGGAGGAAGAGTAGTGGCTCAGTTTCCTCTGCTGGATGCATAGCTGTAGATTTCTGCAAGGATATAGGCACACACACACACACACACACACACACACACACACACACACACACACACACACACACACACACACACACACACACAAAGAAGTTCCTGGGGGAGAATACAAAGATGCCAACCCTTAATATGTCCCCCACCAGTGCTCAACAGAAACCTATGCCTATAGTTTTGGGGGGAAAAGCACCTTTGTCTCTTCATGAATCATGCTCTCTTTAAGGACTGTATCTTTACTCTGTGCTGCAGACTACTTTCCCTCTGCTCTCACCTCCCCTGACAATTGCACACAAATTTGATATATTAATTAGTCTTTTATATATTACTATTTTTTTCCACAACCTTTTATGTTTTTGTATGTGAGTCCCAAAGAAATAAATCTTTTTTGCTTTGAAATTACACATGAAAAATCACCAGCACAGAAACGCCTATTAACTTATTAACAGTGGGAAATGAAGGTGTGAAAGTCAGCATAGTTTTTGCTTATTTTAATAGAAAACCAAAGAAGGACAGAGATTGAACAGCGTACATGTATGCATACAGTCCTCTTTTTAATTACTTACTAAAAAGAAAACACAGCAATCTTATAAATATAGGGCCCTGCAAAAAACACCTCAAAAACATATACCAAATGCACCAGATGTAATGAGATGTTGACTGAATATATTTGCACAAATATTCTGACAGTAAGTAGTATGTCTATCCCACGATCAGTGCCTGTTACTGTGAAGGTCTGGACTTCATTTTAGGTCATACAACTGTCACTGCAACGTAAATACATGCGTTTCACTGTTATTGCCTTTGTTTTTTTAAAAACTGTTTTCTCATATCTATTTCTAGAAAATACATGTTTTTTTTCCCTTTTTATATTTCTATTTCCTACCTTGTTGGATCACAAACATCACAAGTATTTGACTCTTTTATGCTACAACATTCCAGTATACTTACTTACAGGGATCGGCGCCCCATTAATGTTTCACTTGGCATTGAAATCTTGATGAAGGGGAGGACAAACATTTTGACCTCTAGGAAAAGGGTGGAGTCTGACAATGGCTACCTCTGTCCTGTGCTACTCGAGGACAGAGGAGGGAGGGGGGCGCACACAGCAGTTGGGCCGTCTGACATTTTGCAGCATTGACCTGAAAATGTTCTGCTGCCGCCTTTTGTTCTTACTGCCACGTTGCGGTGAATCAACACCAGAGATTGACTTTCGGAGGGAGGTCTGGACCATCAGTTTCCTCTCTTGCTCCTTTATTTTGCTCTGTAAATGGCTCTGAATTGCAAAGCCAAGGGATTCGGGGTCAACAGAAGCCCCGTAGACCTCCCAAGTCATGCCCTGCTCGTCCCAGACAACATCATGGACGCTCTTTCCTTTCTGCTTCTGTGACTGATCGTCCTCTTCATTATTTCTGTCTGGTTCTATCTTCTGCTTGCCAGAATTTGTCTCCTTAGACTGCGCTTTGCTTCGTGCTTTTTCATTTTTTTCTTTTGCACTCACATCTCTATTTTTAGTGAGATCTGACTTGGATTTGGTTTTTGCTGTTGTTGTTGTTGTTGTTGTTTTTGTCAGGGACAGCACAGCATTGTTGCCGTCAGCAGATCCAGACACAGAAACAACGGCTGTCTCCGGGGGGATCCCTGATTTGAGAGAAGGAGTTTCAGCAGTGGCTGTTTTTGCTGCAGATGTCTGGAGAGCAGTTTGATCGTGGAGCTCGCCTTGCTTCTTGTGGTTGCTGTGTTCAATGTTGATTTGATAAACTGGCTGGATGTTGCACGGAGCCGCGCTCGGTTCTTTAGGCTTGGCTCCTAGCCTGGAGTCATGCTGCTGTGACAAAGTTTCTGAGTGGAAAGCCACACCAGCGTTTTGGTTGGGGCACACCTGTGCCTCAACAGTGAGTCTCTCTGACCTCAGATCAGTCGAGGCACCGTCTTTCACCTGGTAGACGACAGCCAGGTTCTCCTCCCCGGAGACTGCACCGCCGCTCCGCCTGTGAGTCACAGGGAAGGGCAACAGACTTGGACTTGTGGCCACAGCCTTACTGCACATTTTAGCTACTGCCTGAACCTCCATATCATGACACTTCTTGACTGGGGCTGGTGATAGCGATGAGGTCATAGTCGAAGCCTCTGTGTAGAGCTTGCAGTGCTGCTGCCCTTCAAAGACAGCTGTGTCCGTCTGGCTGCTGCCTTCAGCCACCTGCCCGGACGCCTGCATGGTTTTTGTAGCCTGGGGCAGAGAGGAGGAGTTTTTCTGTGAGGACACTGGCTGATGTTTATCTGAGGAGACTTGTGATCTCTTTACCGGCGTGAAATCCTTCTCTGGGTCCGGGGAACGTGAGTTTTTGTTTGTCGACCCAGTTCCTGTATCCTTCTTCTTAGATGGAGGTTTAGCTGAGCTTGGTTGAGTTTCCATGCTTTGTTTAGGTTTTGATGCATCTTGCAAAACAACGGAGCTTGATGAGCGACTTTGCACTTGATCAGTCTCTTTATTTTTTTGTGCTATAGCAGTATCCTTGCTTTTGGGGTCAGAAATAACTCCTTTATTATCTTGTTGTACTTCAGATGCTGTTTTGCTGAAGTCACTGTCTTTATTTTTTTTGTCATTTGGAGAAACATGTTTATGACTTTTCTCTTGTGTTGTGGCTTCGGCCGAGGATGTCAACCTTGGGTGCTTCTCCTCTGGTGCAACTGAGCTTTTTATCTTGCAGTCACTGCTGTGCATGTTGACTCCCGATGCTGCCACAGCAGACAGTGAACTGGCCTTACACGCACCCTTTTCATTGGTTGGGCTTGATGTTTTCACATTAGCGTTAGAATCCCGCTGGTCAGCTCCTGCCTCATCCACATCTCGGCCTGTTACAGACAAGTTTGGTGTGTGGTGCTCTCCACCTGTGACATACTCAGATTTTATTTGGTTTCCATTGCCTTGTACTGATTTGTCTGACACACTGGAAACTGCTTCCCCTCCCTTGCAGGCTGTTTTTTGTGTGTGTGGGATGGCGTTAGCAGGCGTCAGAGATAGGTTATCCTGCTTGTCGGGAGATCTGAGTGCGGGTTTTGGACAAACCTGAGAGACTTTGATGTTGGGTTCTTTAGCCCAGTTGGCATTAGACTCCTTGTTGCCCAGTGTGTCCACCCCAGCCAGCTGAGGCACCATCTGGACTGTCACTGTCCTTTTTGGGTTAGTTCCCATGGTGGAGTCACTGCTTCAGTCTTCAAATATTGCTGTATATCCAAAGATGGAAACAGATGCACGGTGTGCTATCAGTGGCTGTTTGCAAGTTCCTAAAGAAGGAAAATAGAAGTAGACTTAGTTTCTTAAAACTTATTAAGCTTATAACAAAAATTACAGCTTTATTTAGATGAAAATAACCAGACCAAACTCTTATAGCACTCAGATCAAGATGATTTCATGTAAAATGATTTCCCATAGTTTCCAATTAAATTTGGCAGAATAAAGAGCCAAGAAGCAGAACAGTCAGTGACCTGTACCTGCCTACATTCACCACTGGTTTAATAAAAAGTAAAATATTTGATTCCAAGCTTAACAATTAAATGACATTTTAAGTCATAATGTATAATCATAATATTAATGGTGGTGTTTATTCATGATGTTGTTTCCAAACTGTGGAAACCTCCAAATAGATAGATAGATAGGTAGATAGGTAGTTTATTGATCCCGCAAGGGAAATTATTGCATAACAGCAGCAAGAAAAATACAATCTACAGTAACTAAACATCAGAGTGAGTGTGCCAATGATGAGTACTAAACTATACATATATAAACAAAATAGCTAAAAAAATAGAATGCAATGTGTTTTATAAGCATCCATCACATTATTTGCATCAAACTGTTTGATTGATGGCACCAAATATAAAAAAATGCATAAAGCATAATAAGGAAATGATGCAAAACAAAGTACACCAATAAGACATTTGTAGACTGAAGATGCTTACAGATAAAAGAGGTGTTTGATTATAACTGTGGATACTGCACATTCAGTGGTGTTTGACCTAACCACTGTTTCTCTTGTTCTACAAATCCTAATGTAAATAAATATGCCTGCAGCGCATCATTCACAAATCAGCTGAAATGATCATAAATGAATATTACAGCCTAGAAAGAGATAATAATTAATGGATGAGATCAACTGAGTCAAACCATGCTAGCCTACTGACTCGGTTTAATTAAATGTTCCTCACTGTGTTGGGATCCTGTGAGATACTGCCAATGGCAAGCTAACCACTTAGCAATAATATATTTCAATTATCCTTTAATCTTTCTGTCTGGCATAATTGCATAGATTTCAAATAAATACCTGAAAAACACTCACAATCACTCATTTAAAGTTTGTCATGGAGCCCACAGGAGGTTTCAAAGTCAGCAACACCCTTTTTTTTCCCTTTATCAGTTTCAGATTCTGTGCAATAACCAACAGTTTCTTCATCCAAGACCTGATGAATGGCTTCAACTCAGTCTGTCTCCTGAATGTGCAGAAGTATTCGGCCAATTCTGCAAGTAATATCCCAGCACTGAGCAGACATCGGAAATGTGTGACCCTTTGGAGTCAGACAAATGAACTGTGCTGTGGTCAAGGATTTAATCATGGAAAACAGCCTTCAGGATATGCATAAAGAAAATGAAAAACACACTGAATGAAAATTAAATAGGCGCCACTTAAGAGATTATTAATTGGCCTTTTCCATTTCACTGGCACTCATTGATCATCCATTCTGCGCAATGTGCAGTTTATCTCAGCAAAAGTAATCTTAATATCAGCCTAATCTTTTGAGGCATTCTCCTTCCTCACAACAGCATCCTCTGCTTTAGGTGCAACAACAAGAAACATGACAGCTTCTCCGGGTCACACCAACAAGAATAATCATTCCTGTCACACTCATTTAACGGTGATAATCTGACGCACCCGGTAAACCTATAGAGCACATTTTTCTGCGTGTGACTTGAAAAACAGAATATAGGTTACCGGTTTGGGTCATGGGCAGGTGTAGCCCATTTGTTTGTGCTCTGCCACTGTGCATCTGCCTGTCTGTTGTCAAAGCGCAAATATTTATGGAAAGCATATCCTGACTGTAATTAGATATTCGACAATTAAACGCCTCGGTGTCTGGGCTTCTTCTTCTTTTTTTTTTCTCCCATGCCTGCAGCAGTTAAGAAATAACCGAAAGAGTGAACAGTCTATGAATTCATGCAAAACGGCGCAGATAAAAGATCCTACATGCAAGTGATGCAGACGGTCTATTCGGGCCAATTAAGATCTATGTCACGCACTGTAGCCTCTCGCCCCAGTTCAACATATCAGAAGCCACTGATATTTGCTGGTTTGCTTTGACCTTGCGGGCGAATTTAACATCTCAGACTAAGGCTTGCTTAAAAGATGAAGGCGGCTTACCTTGAGAGGCGATTTATGTCCCGTGCCGTGGGGTGCCGAGTGCGCGTCCGCGTCAGTGAGACGAGACCAAAAAAAAAAAAAAAAAAAAAACAAGAAAAGAATATGGAAAAAAGAAA
>VUQK01014571.1:25371-44581 GCA_015106715.1 Bujurquina vittata
AAATCCACAACACCAAACCAAAAAAAAAAGGAAAAAAAAAAAAAAAAAAAAAAAAAAAAAAAAGGGAAAAGTGAAGAGCCAAAGCTTAAATTTCTTAAAGAGTTTGTTGCTGGAGGAACAGATGAAGAGGCTTACCCTTTGTAGAATGCTGTTGGCCCCTCTTTAGTTAACATGGTCCAGGCACAGTTGATGGCACTCTTGTACTGGCCTGGTGGTGAGTTCATGTATCTTGTTTTTACCACATCTACCGGGGAGGCGATCACTGTCGTGACGAAGCCAGCGCCAAATGCAGACACAAAGTGGCACGGCAGATTATCTAAAGACGAGTTGGGAAAGATCTGGGTGAATGGCAATAATAAGAGGGTCTTTGTTCTCAGCTGTGCAGTATAGAAAAACGTGTCCATTGATTATGTAATCCTGTGAATGGGGCAATATAAATGATTGAGATATGCACTAATTTATTACCATTGTACTCACTGCACTGTGAAGAGAAAATACATTGTGTCCTGTACTGTAGTAGCCTGTTGTGCTGTTATCAGTTAAAGAGATGAGAGGGTGTGTGGATTTCTGCCCAATCAGCTGTCTCTCAGAGACTCCAGCATGTGTGTGGTGAGATTGTGTAGCTCAGGTAAACACACATGAGCTGACCTTACCCGACATCAGCTTGTGCCTAAGGATGGCCTCCTTTATCAGGTCGTATGTAACCAACTCTGTGCAGTTAACCAGTGCATTTCTTGTGATGTTGGGTAACGTTCCTGAAGGAAACGGATAATTTGATCATTATTGAAAAAGGATTTCCTGTGTCGTCTTTTTATAATGTTCAAAAATCGAGAGGGGTACCTTTCCAGAGTCCACGCAGGCCCTCGTGTTGGAAAATGTGTCTGTAAGCCTGGATGGTGCCACTGTAGCGCCGAGCCACTCCATCCAGGTTCATCTGGGCTTGGAATCGAACCTTGACCACATCGGTGGGTTGTGCAAATGACACTGCCATGGCGCCTGTTGTGCAGCCAGCCAGGATACGTACCACTACTCCAGGGTCTAAAGAGGGGGAGAGACTCAATTATTGCATTTGATTACAGGTTTGAGAACATCTAATTTAGCATCACAAGGAAGATGAACTGATTCAACTACCCAGACTGCTTTTTCCTTTATCAGAGAGACAGGATTTAAGAGTTCAAACACTTTCCCTAAATCTCTTATCACACTTTAATAGTTAAATTATGTTTGTCCTGCAGGATGGAGCCCTCAGTTCTTGTTTTTTTTTTTTGTTACCTTTTTAAAAATGTAATTTTCCCTCATCAGAATTCATTATCTAAGAGCTCAGGGTGTGATGGGTAAGACTTGATTGTAATCCTCTGATAGACATCTTTTTGATTTTGACAGCTGGATATTGAGCTCCAGAAGTCACGACTGTCACTAGTTAGAAAAATTATGAAAGTTGAATTCATTTTTGAAAAGTAGCCACTTACTGTCTTTACCACCAGTGTAGAAATGTTTAACATTGTCATAGAGGCCGATTCTGACAGAGGCGAAGCACATCTGTCTCTGCAGCCCAGCAACCAGACCATTATACAGAGACTTGGGCCCCTCTGTTCGAATCATGGTGCTGATGGTCCCAAACACCCCTTTGTAGCGGATACCTCCCACTGCCATCTTCTCTCCTTGAATCTGGGGTCACACATTGTACTCAAAATCAAACTTTACAGAGCCTGTGGCAGCAGAAACGTGAAGAAGTTGGAGTGACTGCTCCATCAAGAATGCAAACATCACTGTGTGACCTTAAGTGGGCTACAGCAAAAAAAAAAAAAAGCAGCTAAACATCATATTCACAATACAGTTAGTACCTGTAGTCTGACTTTGGCCGTGTCCAGAGGAAATGTGACGATGTCAGCTATACAGGCTGCTGCTCCCGCACTCGCCATCTTCACCCCCAAAGGTGGAGGAACTTCTGAGGGTTTAAGTCCTACCATGTTTCCTATTGCTGGGGTGACAGGTAAGCATCCACACACAGGCTCAGACATACTGTATTCTTTTTTAAAAATTCAATATAAGCTTCTCTTTTAAAAAGCAAGCACATAAACATTAACCTTGCATACAAATCATTTGTCTTTTTAAATGAAAGGTTAATCAGTAATCAAAGTGGACTGATACTCAAGATATAAAACACACTTACGTTTGTGGTCTAAAATTAAAATTTCCTTTGATCCTCAGGCTTTTTTAGGACCAAGCAGAATTGTGATAGGTCAGATTGTAATCCAGAGAAGGCCCCGCTCAGCACAAAGGAAAGAAGCATCATTTGCGCTGGATTTATATATTTTCAAGCTGGTTTTTTTTTTATGACATCCTTAGAGAGGCGTTACTGTGTGCTCCAGTACACCTCAAAGTTCAAATCAAAGTCCACTGACTGTCGGAAAGTCAATGTTCAAGTTGCCTCACACGGGGGGTACTTTTCAGAAAAACAACCGTATAACTGCCTCATTCTGTGACTGAAACTCAACATTATATTCACCTAAATTTTCAAAGGTGTCACTAATTGCTGTTATTTCTAAATGTTTTACCTTTATTCTGGATCTGACTTAATACTGAATTATTTAATTGATCAGATGAACCGTGTGCCACTAACAGCAGTGATAACAGAGTGGGATCAGGGTTCGCAGGAGGCTCGTCCTCTCTCTCAGCCAATGACGGCGAAAAGCTTGTGAATAACAGTGGTTGAAGCTGACCGGCTAAATCACGATCTGTTCCATAGACTTTATGGTCGAGCCTCACTGCAAATTACCCTTCTGTGTTATCAGCAGCATTATTGTATCATGCTGTTTTTTCCTCTGTAGTCCCCACATTTATGATTTTTATTATCTGTCACAGACAACACTTATATTTAATGTTAAAGAAATGCCTGCTTTGTTGGGGAGGGGAGGCAGGTGGGAATGTGGTGACGTCAGCCGGGGACTGAAGGTCCCAGTGAAGCAGATAAAAACTTGACATTACACCATGTCTGACCCCAAGAGCAGTTGCTCTGGTTTCATAACATCATGTGTGAAGAATGCAGGTTGTGGGAAAAGTAGATCCTAAGAAAAAGAGCGAAGAAACACACAAAATTATTCCTGCACAAGGTTCATCTGTGCAGGCTCTTACAAATATAATAAGAAGCTGAATAATTCCCATTCATCCATTTTCTTCTGGGTCATAGGTCATAGGGCTAAGGCAGGGCACACCCTGGACTGATCACCAGTCTGTCACAGGGCTAACAGAGAGACAGACAACCATTTGGTCAAGTGTAAAAAAATAAATAAATCACCAATTAGCCTAACCCCATGCATGTCGGTGAGAGAAAGCTGGAGAACCCACAAACAGCGAGCATTATGAGCTTCTGGTACTCCGGGTGCTGACAATCAGGCTTGTCATCATTGGAGGGAATTTCAGTGCAGAGAGATATCGAGACAAGATTCTGCAGCCAGTGGCAATCGCATATCTCCACAGTCTGGGACTGAACTCTATCCTCCCAGATGAAAATGCTCATCCCCACAGAGCTCACACACTCAACTCTGCTGCTCAACCATGTGGCTCCATTTAAGGAGAAACAAACAGGCTTTCTAATGATATAAGATTTGTTGCTAATGGGGCGTTTCCATTCGGGACTGCTCGGCGTGGGTCGACTCGTGGCAGAAGTTCTGAATGATCCACAGCGATACGAAAGTGTGACACGGAAGAACTATGGCAAGGCAGCCCTGCCATATACCATCACTTTTCTAACGCGTTATATAAAGAAATAATTAAAAAACGCTGTAAAATCCGGCGAAAATCCCGCCAAAACGCTGGATTTTACGGCATTTTTTAATTATTTCTTTATATAACGCTTTAGAAAAGTGACGATATATGGCAGGGCTGGCTTGCCATAAAGAACAACATGCCACTGATTGGCCAGAGAGTGTCGTCACTAGCGCAGTCATATGAGCGACTCCTTCACCAGAATCAACACGACGATTTAAAAACCCGACAGCGCGAAACTGGAGGCAGCGCGGGTTGAATGCCCAGACGGACAGTTTGCAGAGCCAGAGCCATCTGAAACGCACACACAGCATACATATTATAACCCCGTACTGCCGGGTGATCGCTGCTGAAGCACCATTACCTGCTCCTACTAGCCGTGAACAGCTGGTTAACACGGAGCCGGAGGCGCGGATCAGAGGAACTTTGAATTACCGAAATTATGCAACCGTTTGTCCTATTGGAAAAATTCAAACTGGTTCTGAAAACTGAGAAACTGCACTTCAACCAACATAGGGGATTACTATGTTTTTACTATGTTTTTATTATGAAAATGACGGTAACGGCGGCACTTTTAAAGTACACTGAGCCAGTTATGACACGTTCAGGGTTATACTTAATGATAACCTTCACCCATTAAAACATTGCACGGGAGACTTATGCACAATAATGATATTAAACTATAATTAGCTGTTAGGCTGCCTCTATCTAATCCATTATTGTGGTGTTTTGAGCCGCATGCAAATTACATCAGGAGACTACTGCCGCACTGCTATATCGACTCCACCCACTTTGATGGTCCTCAATTGTAATGGAAACGCAACACGACCGTGGCGAATGGCATTGTTGCAACAAAGAAACAATCCACCAAACACAAATTTCTTTACTTTTTGTGCTTAGTTAAAAGGATAACCTTTTACATCTCACTATATGTATGTATATGCTCATGATGCTGACCATGAGACTTAATTTTTGAATCTGTGCTTTCTGAGAAGCTGTGGACCCTAAGGAATTAGTGTTTTCCATGGTCTGGCAAACAAATCCTAATAGATTATCTATAGCTCTATCATATGTCTGAGAGGGGACGATCCTCACAGTCATCTGAAAGTCCTGTTATAAATATGCTCACTAAGCTGTTTACTGGTAACCCCAACCACAGCCCTAGTGTGTGTGATCCAGAGGTGAGAAAGACTACACTAACAAGGTACACATTCATATACTCTTTTACCACAGAGAGTTAAAAATAAACAAACTGGCTGTATAGAAGTAGTAGGTAGGAAATAAATAAAAACATTTTACATGGCCAACTTTCTGACCCTGAAATGAGTTTAGTGATTTCTGACAGGTGTGTGTGGTTTTCCCATTGTGATCATGTTGTTAGGACTGACAACATAGCATTCAGATCCTTAAGGAAAAGTGTCACATTGTACAAGTGTATACTTATTAAAATACACTCACCAGCCACTTTATTAACTGAAGTTCAGACTGAGGGGAAGAAAGATGATTTGCGTGACTCTGGTGCCAGGCATATATTGAGTATTTCAGAAACTGCTGATTTGATGGAATTTTCCCACACAACTATCCCTAGGGTTTCTAGAGAATGATCCAGAAAATAGAAAATATCCACTGAGTGCATTCCTCTGGCCAAGAATGCTTTTCTAATGCCAGAGGAGGATGGCCAGACTGCTTTGGAAAGGCAGCAGTAACACAACTACTAGTTCCAACTAAGGTAAGCAGAAGAGCATCTCTGAGTGAACACTGAACCTTGAAGATGATGGGCTGCAGCAGAAGCCCGCACCAGATGCCACTCCTGTCAGCTAAGAACAGGAAACTGAAGCTACAATTTGCTTGTGTTATGAATCACAACAGAGTTACAGTTTAAAAACTTTTGGAAACCTCTCTAGGAAATGGAGATTGGTGGGTGTGAGATCAATCTTCCACCAGATGGCAGTAACACTCTTTGTTTTTGAACTGATGAAATCAGTGAAAGAACAAAGACTGGAGGCATTTTACTGTGCAGCATTGAACCATTCAAACTGTAATTTTAATAAGATGAAGTGATATACAATGCATCAGAACGCAGAGTAATAAACCAAACAGTGGCCATTTACAATTGAAAATATTCACATAAAAACAACTTCATTTTAACAAAAAAAAGCAACCTAAAAATATACAGCGCATAAAAGATCAAAATGTAAAAAACAAAAACAAAAAACTCAGTTTGGAGTGCAGACAACAGCTAGGCTGAAGGCAAGCAAATCTTAGTGGATTTTGCTGTAAACAAAGAGTGCAGGCTCTTAACGGTATCTTAGTGTACTCATACTGCACACAGCTTTCTTCGAGTTCCTAAAACATCAACCAACTTTTGTGCCTGTAGTAACTGTAGAGGCAGGACTGATTTTCTTCTCAATCGAAAAACAAAATACAAACCCACCACCCCCATATTGTTATGATTATTACTATTATACAGATTTTGCTACTAGTTATTATAATTGGATAAAATGAACCAGGGAATTTAAAAGGGACCTTATTTTTTTTGAAAGTGAACATCAAGGAAGTTACAAATGTGCATATGAAATTTGCCAGAGTGACACACTGTTAAATTTATGAGTTGCTGAAGAGAGTTTACATGAAAACATGAAAATTTAATTTTCAATGCTTTTTCCCCCTCTCTCCATAGTTGCATCCACTGAGAAACAAAGAAATGTCTTGATTAGCAGCCAATGGAACTGTAAAGTAAGGAAGCAACAGTTTGATATATTGTTAGGTGATCGTACGCACTGTAGACTATCAATATCCCAGTTTAGAACTGTACTGACATTTACATCTACATAGCCTAAGAGTACTAGAGATTACAGTATTAACACCTATACATACAATTTTATAAAGTACAGCTACGACGTACACACTGATTTCATCTGAGCAAACCATAATATTCATTTTCCGTTCCTTCTCAACTGGACAGAAACTAGTGATTGTTGTAAAAGTCTTTAATTTATTTTAAAATACATTGCTAAGAGAAGTTTTGGTCACATTCATTCAGCTATCTCACACTCACTCGCACACACACACACACACACGTTTACCTTCAGTCTTCTTACAAACACCACTGACTTATAATCTTTTAGAATAGTCTTTTAGTGATAATGCCTCACCCAGACAGTGAAATCTCATAGTCACTTGTTGACAGTAAGGGGCGCCCAACTTTCTTAGCATTCTTGGCGTTGGTTATACAAGCTGCCACGTCCACTGGCTTCTCAAAGTAACGTACGAGGGCCTGCTCGGTGAGGACAGAAGCCAGGAATTGCTCGAACGTGATGGCCCAGTCTTTATCGATGCTCGTGCTGTGAGGCAGACCTCTGTCGTGTGGCCCCCCACCAAGAGGCCGATTGCTTCTCTCCCCGTTGGAGCCGCTGTCACTGCGCACCAGCACCGTGTCGTCCGCGATGTCTTCGCACTGCAGCTTCTCGTCCATCTCGTGGGAACCCGCGCTGAGCACCGAGTAAGATGACATTGAAGTGTCATCTTTGGTTTCGTCATCCGAGATGAGCATAGCGGAGGAAGTGCCTGTGTCTTTAGGAGACGAGTCCTCAAGCTTTATGTCCTGCATAGGCGGCAGCTGCTCGCTCCCTTCATCCCCTTTTCCCTCCTCACAGGGACTCGGCTTATTCTCAAGACCCAGAGGGACAAAAATGTCCCCCAGATCCTGAACCTCGTGGGTGCTTTTAGGATCTGACACATCTCTCATGCACATGCTTGACTCTGACTTGCCCTCCTGATTGTGGTCCTTTCTGGAAGAGGAGGAGAAGAGCTTTCCCACCTCTCCCATTTCCAGCAGCAGACTGGTGACTGTTGCTGTAGCGTGATAGAGCTCTTGCTCTGCAACATCTTCACTGAACATGCTGTACAGGGTCTTGCAAAGCTCGATGAACTGGCTCTGGGGGACAGAAACACAAAAAAGGTCACTTTGGCTGCATTTTTACGCTACTGAGTAATTTGTGCAGCAAATAAAGTCTCACCTGGTTCAGCTTTGGGAGATCTTTTGTGTTTTCTCGTTTAGGTTTCGTCTCCTGGTTCCATAGTTTCAGGTAATGGCGGTAATCAGGAGTGTTCAGTTTCTTGACTGCAAAATAGGTAAATAGGTGTTTTCGTCAAACACTTAAACCATGTTTTATAAATCATGAATTATGAGTCCTTCCAATGTGGCGATGGAAGAAAAGAACACATGAAGAGTATTTCAGAACTATATCTGGGCTTTGACAGAGTTTTTGAATCAATGCGACTTTGCTCTTTACCTTTTTCTGTTTTGAATGTCACTCTGACAAAGCCATCATCCTTCTCATTTCTGCACTTTGAGTCATGGCCTGAGAAGAAAGAAGGAGGTTGAGGTCAAACGTTTGGTTAGAAATTCTAATTTCACAAGCATACACTAGCATTAGTAGTCTGGACTGTAACTGCACCATTGTAACTTTGATTCTTTTCATTTTCAGCAATTCTGTCATGGATTTCCTGCTGTAATTTCAGCCAAGCTTCAGAGAGATGGCCTCACGCTTGACTCTAGAAGACTTTTGTACACAGAGGAGTTCACGGTTGACTCCGTGACTGTAAGGTGCCTAGGCCCTGTGGTTGCAAAACAAACCCAAATCAACACCCCTCCACCATCACGTACTTGGTCTGAGGTGTTTGTGGTGATATGCTGCACTTGGTTTTCACCAAACATGGCGCTGTACATTATGGCCAAACAGCTCTGAAGGACTTTGTTCCAAGAGTCTTGTGGTTTGTGCAGATGCAACCTTGCCAAACAAGCCGTACTTGTTCAGTGTTTTTCTAAATGTACTGTCACGAACATACTAACTGAGGCCTGTAGCGTCTGAGATGTAGCTTGTAAGTTTCTCTGAGAATTGCATAGAATCATTAACACCAGGCCAGCAAACTGCCAAAACGTCTGCTTTTATAGGGGGTACTCACATTTGCTGATGATCATTTGCTTAGCAGCACCTGGCTGCTACTTGCCCTTTGTGTTAATGCAACCACACTATCACCTGCCAGTCATATGATGTGGCATCATGTGATTAAGCACAACCACAACAGAGGTTTCACTCATGCAAATATCACATGAACTGTGCCAAGTCGTCTCCATCATAATTACTAACATTTCCCTGCTCTAATTCCTCAGACAAAAGTGAAACGAATCCAATACCAACAAAAAGAAATAACCTCACCGATGGATGTTTCTGGAGTGATGTCTTCAAAGAAGTACTGAGTGGCTTCAAATGCAGAGTCAGGTTCCTCTTGTTCATGAGTCATTTCTGGGAAAAAAAAAAATTGCACTCAGAACTTAACTTCAGACAATCAAAGGTTAAAAATAACATTTCCAGACTAGGTCAATATATTTGCAAAGGACTCTTGGTTTCTGTGTCAAAATGTTATGAAAATCCAGATATACATGTGCATTAGATGGAAAACTTTCAGGGTAGAATTTATAACAGCAGGGGTTTTCTTAAAGGGAGTCCTCAATAAGTGATTTCCACAGTGACGTGAAACAAAAAGAAAGAAGCGTGGCAATTTCTCTTTCCCTTTTTCTAACTTTGCAAGCTCACTGCACTGAATCCAAACACACTCACCAGGCAGGACATGCATCTTGTAGAGCAGCTTTAGCTTCTCAGTGAGGTCCCCGTGACACAGAACGCCTACAAACAACCAAAAGCTTCAGAGATCTGACACATTACACCAGCTGCTTTCAAATGACAAAGACAGCCTAAAACATCCATTTACCAACTGAGCACCATCCGTTAGGTTACAAGCTGTTAACTGCTAAGAAAAATAATTGAAAACATCCTCTACCTACCCAAGCCGGTGATAAACTCTCGAAAGTTAATGAGAGCATCGGCATTTTGGTCAAGAAGACGAAAAAAGCGTAGAGCGAGGGGATCCGAATGGGCTCCATTGGCCCAAGGGAACAGCAAATTGAAGAGACCCTTAAACTGCTCCACGTCGATGCGGTACTGCTCCAGGTACGGCAGGCTGGGGTCGTGGCGCTCCGTGGGGTTGCTGCTGCCGCCCCAGTAACAGCTGGTTAGGTGCTCTGCCTAAAGAAATGAAGAATAGGAGAACAAAATCCCTAAAATTTAAATAAGACGTTGACATTGCATTTGGAAATGTGTTTGCCCCCCAGGTAATCTGGATCTTTATGAAGAGTATGCCACTGATAAAGTACACAAGCCTGTGGCATAAGCAAACTGTAAGCTTGGCTTAAAGCCAAGACTCATGGGCTAGTATCTGCATTCACTGCATCTTTAACTCACCTTGAAGAGCACATAGAGCTCCTCCAACTCATCGATACTGAAGTCAGTCTCTGTTACAATAGTTCTGACCTGAAACATTATATAATCAAATTAAAAATAGAAGAGAGAAAATGAATTTCAGAGTAAATGTAGGGCAGACAATCAAATTACTAGACTGACATTCTGCCAGGCAGATACAATTAAAAACCTCTCAATACATTTACTTAATTCTAGATTCTCTAAGATTAAGCCCTTACCACGTTGCGCTTAGTTGTATCCTCAATAGTTTGGATGACCCTCAGTCTCTGTTTGAAACGCATCTGTTCAATCACGTCTGCGCGAATAGAGCCAAATTTCTGATAAATAAGAAAAGAAAAGTAACACGTGTAGTTCAGCTTGGCTGAGGGAAAACTGCATTATCACAGTGGACACAGTTAACTACAGGATGGGGATGAGACAGATGGGCATCACAGTGACATTTAAAGTTAAAAAAATAAAAACTGAAAAACAGTACTGCGAGTCCTGTTTTTTAAAAAAACAAAAAAACTAAAACAAACCATAATTACAACAAATGGATGATATATTAGCAGGTAAGTCCAAACAAATCACATAAAAATTCTAATTTCATATATTCAGAGTGCATTTAAGGAACCAAGCCAAACTCAGTGGGACACGGGTTTAGAAACATGCTCCACAGTCCAGATTTGATACAGTACCTCGTAGGAGCTGCGGACCAGTTTGAAGATGTCCACCTCTGGATGTGGTTCTCCATTATCTGTGAGTAAAGAGTGCAAGTGAGGGATGGGTGGGAGGGTGCTGTCCTTATTGGTCACACTGTCCAGATACCTGCAATAGATGAGAAAAAAAATGGCAAAAAGTGCCAAAATGATCAACAGGTCAATCAGCCATGATTTACAGATAATACAACTAAGATTGAAGGCTGATAAGGAAAGAGTTTCATCTTTTCTTACCTCCCCAGTACGGTCATGGCTTCCCCATCGTCCTTACAGCCCAGCAGCTGGTGGATGTTGGCATGCAGCACAGAGAGCGCCAACTGAAAGATGACTTTGATCCCGTCATAGAAGAAACAGTCCACCACCACCACGGCGCTCTCGAACGGCATGACAGACAGGAAAAGGGTGAGGAACCAGGAGAGCGAAATAGTGGAAATGACACCCAGGTCCTGCATGCAATCGTACAGCTGAGGAATGTACTCGCGGGCCAGCTCCTCGAACACACCCTGATCGACGAGGGCTCCTGTGCAAGAAGATAATGTTAAATAAGCAGAAAACACAAGTTAAATAGATACAACGCAACATGCATATACTGACCTACAACCCTGGTATTGTAGTAGTCAGGCAGCATCCTCTCACAGAGTGCCACAAGCAGCCAAAAAGCCTCCTCTTCTTTGGCATAAAGCAGCAACACCGATGTCACAATATTCATGGCCTGTGGAATTGAGGCAGAGAAGAAGAAAAAAAAAAAAGAAATCATGTACTGTCAAGGACTGCTGATTTTTCTGCCACTCTACGTAGGAATAAAAAGACGCATGCGAGCACCTGACAGTATCCGATGTTGGGATTTCTGAAGGCGTAGGCTGTGAGGACCCTGCGCAGGGCAGCGATGCCCATCTCATTCTGGAAGGCTGGGTGCTCGGGCAAAGAGCGGTGCAGGTCCCTCTCAATCTCCTCTGTTGCCAGGTTGTATTTGCCCATCGATTTCTCCACCAGGTCTTCATAATATCCGGGGTGAGTGGTCATCTCGTTGATTGCCCCTGCAAAAGACAAATGTGAGACTTAATGGTCGGAAGCAAAAGCAAAACACAAAATCTGTGCCAGGATTCATTGTGATTCATTGATCGCTTACAGAAAGGTTTCCCATACTTAAAAAATCTAATATATTTAAGTATGTGAAGACATCTATATTTTTCTCTCTCTCTTTTTTTTTTTTACTGTATTTTGAACCCTTTGTCTTTGCTTTTTATTAAATGACTAAACATGATATGCTAATGGTAAATGTGCAGGCAAGATTAACAAACACACAAAGAAAGACCAAAAATCAATATTTGTTTCTGTGACTCATGGCTTTTTCACGCTGCCATAACTCTGCATTATTGCTTGTCTAGATACAGCCAGCAAACTTTGAGATGCCTCAGCAAATTTGTTTGTCGGCACTCACTTTAAGCCATTACAAATTTGTGTAACCTAACACTATAAAGCCATAAAACTATTATGTACACGACTGTCAGCAGCGGCTCTCTTGCAGCTGCTTTACAAACTTGATTTGAGTAAATGAATAAAAAAAAAAAAGTCTAACACAAATTATTCTTATTTGGCATGCACATACTGTAGCTTAGAGACCCATTTGTAGGTTTACAATTGGTCTCCGAGTCATCTGAATAAATTTGCAGCACAATTACACACATCACAGTCCTCAAGGGCTCGTAATGCATCTGTGCCCATACTTCATTAAACGTGCTTATTGGAATTTGCCCCAGAAACAGAAGCTCGCTAAACTGGGTTTTAACCATTTGTTCTAAAAGCCGACACACTTTGGCAGCAGCCGAATGATTCAGTAGATCATGGTGAATTACTGGAATTACTGTCTTGGGGAAGATCGCTGTGAGGAAAACTAATTTCAGGAGTAGCAAGTAGGTCACGGGGGAGAGGAGGAGGAGCTGGTGCTTGTGACCTGGCTCGGAGCAGGTGAGGATGAGCACAAACATGCAGCTGTACTTGTAAACAGGAAAGTCTGGAGCAAGTGCATACCTGAGCTAACATGTCGTAACAGTCACGTATAGTGTTGCCTTCAAGCACAACATTCAACCACTAAAACTAATTTTTGTGTTCAAGAATGTATGCAAAATAACTGTAATTTATAATAATTAATTTTCTGATAAAAGCTATATAAACATTAACAGAAGTTTCAGTCGTAACTTAAATCACTACCATCAGCCCACGAATAAATGTTTGACATGGGGTACATTCATACTTGAGGTTCAGTGTAAAAAACTCCAGATCCAAATCCTTAAGAAACTATTCTGTAAAATAATTTTCATTATCAAAATGATGATCATATGTTTGAAGTCCAAGCGAGACACTGAAAAATCAGTTTGTAGGAAAACTCGGTCTATTTGTCAACAGTATTAATCACACCTGCATGACATCATGCATCATGTGATGCTATGCTCAAGTGAGCACAGCAGGGCATGGCCTCTCCGGTCTAGTGCACAATTTAATCATTTGTTGTTTGCACTAAAAAACGACTGATATCAGTAATTTGCTGATATATTGTATTAGTAGTCATGATGGCCAATAAATGAAAAACTAAAAAGTTAAAAGAACAGATGGAAGAAACACCCTTCAAGCATGTTTTGAGTATTGATGTTGCATAGTTTATCCACCAGAGGTCACGCTTCAACTTCCATCTTGGCAAGGCGTTTGGAAAGTCACACAGTGACTTGTGACAATAAAGCAAAATTTTTTTTAAACTGCAGTGTCATTTTATCTTAGTGAGCCCCTATATAACAAATGTTTTATGTATTTGTTTATCTTTTGTGTGTCCAAAATAAAGAAAAACTAAAAAGTATCGTCTGATATATCAGATTTGTAAAAAGCCAAATACTGGAATTGGTTGGGGTCTAATTTGGGGTCTAACTCTGAACATTTCCTCACCTGAGAAAAGCAGCCAGAGCTCTCCTCTCATGCACTCAGGAATCCCCTTGAGAACGAGCTCCTTCGTCTTCTCTGTGCGGTACATACACACTCCCTGTCCAAACTCAGTGAAGTGGTTCTTCCATGCCTGCTCCTTCAGGAACTCCTTCGCCTGGTTGGGAAAGCATCAAATATTGACATGCTGTTTAATTTCCATGCAGCGCAATAGTGCAGAAATGCCAATTATGGAAAATCAAGCAAAAAAAGAAGTTTACAAATACATAAAAAAAATGGAAACACTTCTCTTTAAGCGTAGTAAGAGTTGTTTGACAAGATAAAGTTGTCACTGTCTTAGCGACAATGCAGTTCTTCTCACCAGCTTAGGATTAAACTCTTCGGGGGAGTTGCGGCGATACATGGTCATGAGGGCCTGTGTGGCTGTGGGCACGCTGCTGTCATTCAGGTTAAATTTACGCTCGCCTTCTGAACCCAAACTGTGCTGAGGACTGCTGGAGAGCAGGGATCCATGCTGGGAGTAAACCTGGAGAGAGATCATGTTCAGGTTTCGGAGCTTTAACCTGGGCAATGCCACTGTTTTTGTATATAGTCAGAGTAAACTAGGCACCGGGAGCAAAGTCTCCAAATGAAAATACCTACCTCATCATCTGAGCTGTTTAGGCTGCCAGTGAGTTCTTTTTCCAGGTAAATCTTGGAGGTGGTTTGCTGCAGGAAGTCGGACAGCCTCTGCACCAGGAAGTCTCGGTCTTTCAGGTTGGCAAACAGGAAGGTCATGCGATTCTTGGTACTGATGGAGAGCGGACTGGGCAGCACACTGGAGCTATCTGCCTTCTCCACGATGGTCACCTGCAGGACAATGGGAAAAAATGATTGAGATAAGTAAAGACCAAGTGTAGGCAAAACGTGTTTGAAATTTGAATGAATGCCCTCAAAATCCATTTTAATTTCTGCTGGACAAACCTAACTGGACTAAATGACCAATTGGATCCAGATAAAGTCACGCATTACCTACAAGAGCCTTCTTCTCACTTATAATACCCTCAGTGTCCTGGCCCCTCAGTATTTGTCTGACCTCCTTCACAAAGGCAACATAGGTTTTGTAGTAAACCAGGTCTGAAAAGAAGTCCACTTGCACGATGAGATGGATCCAGAATGAGAAAGGGTCATGGACAGGATTAAGCCTGGATCCAATTCAGGTCCAGTCATTCCCATTTTATCCCATCCATCTCTATAATGGATCAGTTAATAGCAGCTTATTGTCTCCTGACATGGGCTTTAAAATCCTTCCAAAACGGCACCAAAATATCTAAAATCTAGCTGACCAACATGTAGGCAGCTCTATGAAAGCTGAAACATTTCTTGCAACATGTTGCCCATTACTGATAAAAACTTTACAGTCATTAGAGTTGAGTGTGAATCTGTTACCTAACTCTTAGTATAAACAGTAAAACGTCTCTACTGTGGCTATAAGAGAGCCAGCATCTGTCAGCGAAAGCTGATATCTGACACAATTAGAACTTGTTACACATTGAAGTACAGTGTTACAGCCCATCAGCAGATTAAATGTACACAGAATAATTAACTGAAGAAAAAAAAAACTGTTGCAAAACTAGTTTAACTGAAAACTGACACGAGAGCAGAGCTGCCTGGAGGGTAACTGATATCACAGGTCCATAAGTAAACTGTGTTTGATCTGTTTCTCCACATTTTTAGCTTCTGTTTCTGTCACCCATCAGGTTACAGCTGGACAATTAGATTTAAATATCAAATATCAAATTAGTATTCCAGCTTCATCTTATGAAAATTCAAGTTGGGCAAATGACGACCATAGAAAGTATAAAACATTTTATTCTGTCTGTTGATAGAGAGACCCAAGTGGTTGAAATGACTCTTTTCTCCTTCTCTATTTTTAAGATTAGGCTTAAAACTTTCCTTTTTGATCAAGTTAATAGTTACGGCTAGATCAGGTGACCCTAAACCTTCTGTTAGTTACACTGCAATATGCCTAGGCTGCTGGGGTGGGGGGTTCCCATGATGAGTGTTTCTTCTTTACTCACCTCGTTTCACTCGCTCTGCGTTTATACACCACTCTGCATTAATCAGTTAATTAATCTCTGGCTCTCTTCAACAACATCCTCGCCCCGCACCCTCAACTGGTCACAGCGGATAGCTGCCCCTCTGCTGGAGATTTCCTCCTGTTAAAAGGGAGTTTTTCCTTCCCACTGTCACCAAGTGCTTGCTCATAGGGGGGGGTCATTTGACAGTTGAGATCTTCTATGTATTACTGTAGGGTCTTTATCAAGTACATTGAGGTGTCTGTTGTGTGATTTGGTGCTATATAAATAAAATTGAATTGAACTGAAATGAATAAGGTCCACTTCAATACTGCAGTATGTGTGAGGAGAAGACCATCAGGACAACTGGAGAAAGAATTCTGGGTCTGGTTTTTCCTCAAATACCCTCCCTTCGTCAGTCCAAGTCCTGCATCTGATTCGTTCCACTCAACACAACCAACACCACACTGTCCACCCATCCACTCAGACCAAAACTATTGACGATGCCGAATGCCACACCTCACGGGTATCTTTTTGTTCATTTGATGTTGATGTCATGTTTTTCCAGGTATTGGCCTTCATTCTGCATCTCACCTTTTGTCAGGACTTCTAAGTAAGATCCTGACACTTAAAACTTGCTAGAACATATTGACATTTTCATGCACAAGTACAGAAAATTACTTAGAAATGAACACAGTCTTGAGCTCTGTGTAAACAAAATGGATGACTGTGATTCAGCATGACAGCTGCATTTTGTACACAGTGTGTTTAAAGAGCAGATGGGAAGTGACAGCCCCCCCACCCCTTCACCAATATCAGTCACATTCACATGTCTAGCTGCTTTACTTGAGCTCCTACTTGTGCGGCTGATTTTCAAAATCTGCTCCTTTTTTTGTTCTTTTTAAGCTGTTAACAAACAGACCACCTCACCTCGCGTAGGGGGATGATGAGGCTACACAGAGACTCTTCCTTGCTGGTGAAGCAGATGTAGTTGGTGGAAACAAACATCTGTCCCAGGATGTGCAGCTTGTTAAAGGGAGTCCACAGGGTGCAGTCTGTGTGTCCGTCTAGTTTTTCATCTTTGGGCAGACGGAAGAGCGCTCGGTAGCGTTCGCTCTTAGCTCTTGCATCCAGATCTCTAAAAGATGCAATATACTCATGTAAGGTAACAAATGTGCTTATACATGCAGATACTTAGTAGTTCCAGCAACACATTAATGTTGTAAACATGCATGCACGAGATTTATTTCTGCTGAGCAGAGAAGTGGCAACGCTTTGCATGAGTCCCTACCTCTTGAGTGCCGACACCTTCTTGGGTGACTTCTTCTTGAGCTTGGGCAGCGAGCGGTCCTGTTCAAAGCCTTTGTTGTCGAGCAGTTGCCGCATGGCGATGTTGGCCAGCTGCTCCGCGAGTTTGAAAGTCTCGTTGATGTTGAGGAAGACGGAGAAGACGTGCTCGTTGGTGCGTGTGCTCACCTTGATCACATCAGGCAGAAGAAGGGTGGCGCTCTTCTCCAGCTGGGTGATATCTGCCCAACGCACCACCAGTTTGGCTGACAGTAAAGAAAAGAAGAACAAGGGTAAAAAAAGGGATAGATTTTTAAAATCAGTGGACTAAAATAGCCCTAAAGATATGGCTTAAGTCTTCTTGTAGTCTACATCTTGGAGGAATGCAAGAAAATATACAATTTGATGCTGAAATGATTTGATGCACAACAGTGTCTCAGATCAATATAATCTTGAAATGACTTATTTAGATCTCCACAGATCAAGGTCCCTTTGATAAAGAAATAAAATGCGTTTAAGATAGTATAGCTGGATAATATCCAACCTTCTTTTCCCAGTAAGTAGGAATAGAAGCAGAGGTGGTTGATGCTGAGGTAGAGCCATCCCTGTCGAGGCACCTTTCCCTTCCAGTAGCTGCAGGAATAATAGTTGACCAGCTTCTCCTCATCAGGCATCCCAAACAGTTTGCGAAACTTAGCGCTAGCCTCCTTGAACTTGTCTGTGTCATCGTCTTCTTTGACATCGTGGTTCTTGTTGTACTCCGCAATGATGCCCTGCAGCACAACAAAGAGAGATATCACGACAGGCGAACTGCTTTTTAATGCATACCTCAAATTGAACCAAAACCTCTGATGGCCATTTATGGTTTTTTGCAGACAACCGAAGGATTCAAATTGCTGTTCTTAAAGAAAAAAAAAAATGCTACATTGATATCTAAATGTGATCATAATTTACAAAATGAGCACCATGATTGCCACTAACGATTAAGACCATAAACTCAACAGAAAAGTGTTTGCTGAGGTCATAAATCAAGAGCGCAGTATGTTCATCTTCTCATAGACGTCTACAAAAAAAGTAAAATAAGAAGAAGACATCTTTTTGCAAGTACAGGAGTCGCCCCCTGCTAGCCATTAGTAAAAACTTGAAGTCAAACATCATAATTGCAGTCAGAGTAATTACCTGGACTTTTCCTTTGACAAAGGTCGTAATGTCATTCTCATTCTCAAAGATGGAGAGAGTCTGCAGCAGGTTATGTTCCAGCCATTCCCAGTGCTCTGTGATCTCTTTACGGGAGGTTCCTGTGAAGGTGGGAGGAGACAGGAGTCAATCATAGCTCACAGGAAGAGCATGAAGGTGTAATATCTAGGGCTCTGCTACAAAGCCACACATGCATTTTATGCAAACATTAAACTCTCGAAATGTTAAAAAGCAAACAAACATGTAACTGCATTTCAGCCTAAAGGCATTCCAGCAGACATTTTCAACCCTTCAGTTAGTAAGACAGGTAAATGAGGACAAAGATATCGGTGAAAGTAAACAAAATAGACAATTAAATGCACATGCTTTGTTAAACAGAGAAGGATAATATGACAACTTCAGTCAGAGCTGAGCAGTGAGATTAAAACGGATCTTTCTGGCCATGGGAGAAATTGATTGCAGTAATGGCTGCTACTGTGGACCATTATCCCTCAACATCGCTGCAAAACAGCCCTTCAGTGAGTGCACATTGACTGCATTAGCCATGTCTGCCAGGCTGCTGCACTCGCCTGCTATCTCTGGGAGGAGGAATTAAGAACTGGGAGGGGAGGAGAAGGAGAAGGAGAGGCGAGGGGAGCCAATGCCATTTCAGAGCCAAGCTAGTCCTCTGTAGGCCTCCATTTCAGACAAATGGTTCTCTAACATTTGTATTTGGTAGATAACGACCTAATTAAATACATGGTTGCACATGATCAGAACAAAATTAATGTTTGCCAGTGTGCCAATCATGCCCCATCTTCATTAAGTGTGAAGCTAACTTGGCTATCACAGCAGCCTGCTTGTCAAATTTCTTTTTGAAAAATTTCTATAAATTCCCTGAAGCTTTGATAATTGATCTCTTCACACACACACACACACACACACACACACACACACACACACACACACA
>VUQK01014573.1:0-13242 GCA_015106715.1 Bujurquina vittata
AGTTTTGAGAATGACACAAATATCAATGTCCACAAAGGCTACTGCTGACAAAATGCAGGCATTAATTGTGCAAGAATGGACTGGTATCAGTCAGGATTTGGTCCAGACGTTGACTGAGAGCATGCCAGGGAGAATTGCAGAGGTCCTGAAGAAGAAGGGCAACACTGCAAATATTGACTTGCTGCATTACCTCATTCTAACTGTCAATAAAAGCTTTTGTTACTCATAATATGATTGCAATTATATTTCTGTATGTGATACAAACATCTGGCAAACACACATACAAACCAGAGGGCAGCAGCTCATGTGCAAATATAATATTTGTGTCATTCTCAAAACTTCTGGCCATGACTGTATATCTGATACAAGTCAGTGAATGTCTCACTATCCCCTGACTCCCAAAGAATTACATTTTAAAATTGTAATTCCAGAAACATCCACCTGAGATATTAAACAAGTAAAACCAAATGTATAGATATGTGTCCAGCAGCAGAATTTAATGCCAAAATTATTTATCACCTTAAAGGTGTACATTTTGTAGAAACCAGCAGGACTAAAGTAGAGTTTGAAAGCAAGCAGCTGACAATAATCCAAAGCCACTTCTCCTGAACCTGCACCAACTGAGCTCTGCTGGAGAGAAAGGACCGCCTCATTTTTATGGCTACCACATCAAATGAACTAAATCCTCGTTCACCGGTGAGAAAACTGAATTGTAAAGAGTAACTCTAGATAAGATCAGCACATTTTTGGGGGGAAATCACCATCTGCAAATCTGATTATATTACATGATAATGGTGTCAGATGATTAGAAAATAAAATGTTATGGTTCATTTTCAGATTAACACCCACTTTTTGGAAGGCATCAGTACTAAAGCACCTTTAATACTGATTATCTTGAATCTGATTGAAGAGCTCATGGTTTTGGCAACTGCCAATGATACTCCACATGGGTTATCTATGCAACTTCAAAAAAATAAAATAATAATAATTGTGGGATCTTCATGCAGATCTGCAGCAGTGCCACCTGGATTTACTCCATTCAATGATTTTGGTCAGTATCTCACGTCTTCTTACAGATCTCGCAGATTTCTTTATTGCCATTTAATCAATACTGGATGAGTATTACAAAACATTGAAATAAGCATTATGGGTACCCTCAGCAGATTAAAAAATGGTCCTCAAAGCAGGGTCAGAGGGTGTGGTCACTAAACTTCAGGCCACACCCACCAAAAATCTGTTTACACTCTCAAGTTTACTTAAACCATAAAGAGATACATCAAAATGTCCTATTTTAGTCTTATCAAAAATGTATGGTCATTCCATGAGAAATGGTTTAAAATTAATCATTTTCATTACAATATTTTCAGTGTTGATAGATGCTTGTATGTAGTGTGTAATATATAAAATGGACATTTGTACATCAATGTACATTTAAGGTAGATGGCAGAACTGCATATCTAAAACTGAGAAGTGTTGGCCTGAAAGAGTTTTGCTAAATATGGAGCAAACAGCCTCAGCCCCTTAAACACTACATCTGAAAATGCGGCAACAAATTTTATTTTCCTGTAACCTAACACCTTTATCAAGTAAGATGATCAGTTTTTGAAGAAGGTTATTTCCCAAACGTGCTGATTTCATGTTGTTCTAATCTGGAACTACTCTTAAGGGGTGCATACACGTCACATGCAACAGACCAAAGCCTCTCCACATCTATGGATGTCAGAGCTGAATGTCTCAGAGTTCTAACATGCTGCTCTCACCTTAGAAATATATGGCATCATTTATCTGTGAAATGTCTAATAAAATTTACAAAATTAATGATTTTCTACCAGCTTTGCTCTGCTGTCTTTTTGCAGCAACAGTGTTACTTTCCTCTTTTCTCCAAGCTGGTTTATTGGTTAGTTGCTTTGTTTTTACTCCACTGAATTCAGGTTGGGTTTTCCTCCACCCTCTGACGCGGAGTCTAGGTTCCTGCTCACCTGTTTTTCCATTAGAAGTCAGTGCTAACTGTATTTAATGACCAGCGGGGCTCTTAAATAGTAAATCAGCTTCCAAATACTTTTTCACGTGCAGTCTTCCTGTTCTTAACACATCTGTTTCCCTGTTCTCAGCAACTGGACTACCCATCTCAGCCACTTGCCTCTTTCAAGGGATCCATTAGGAAAGCGTCCTACTGTAGGATCGCCGGCTCTCACCTCCCGCCTTACCTGGAACTCTCAAGCCTTTTGACCCTGTAAACCAGCCTCCTCCCTCCATGCAGGACTCTCTGACTTTCCCAACTACGCCAGAACATTCTCTCACCGTCTGCCTGGAACTCACAGCTTGGATAACTGTTTCCCAGTTCAGTAACTCCACTCTCCTCTTTCCTCGGAGCTCTATCACCAGACCAGGGATTAGACTGTCCCCACCGCTCCGGTGAACAAACCCCGCCCAGCCTATAGTTTGAGTTAAATAAAAACATTAACATTGCCATTGCTGTTTGGGTTTTGTCTGCATTTGATTCCTCCATTTTGGTTTGGCAGCCACAGCCTGTAACAACATGTCTGTCACCTGTTCCTCTGACTCTGTCTCTGACTCTGTCATAATCCCTCTGTCTCTGACTGGATTAAGCACCTTTCATTTGAGCCATGTTATGCAGAAGAAGAGCTTTTACATGAGTGCACACAGATCCAGAACTAAAAAGGCCAGGTCAACAGATAACCACCATTGTGATACCCCTTAATTAAGTTTTCTCAAGCCAGCTAACTTAGATGAAGTCTGGCTACGTTGAACGTGCCCGTCTGCACACTTCAACATGTTTCTCTTCGTCGTTGAGCTTTTTCAAACTCCTAATGAAGCATTCTGCGGGAGTGCAGAGCTTTCTGTACATATCTAGAAACAACCCAGTCTCACAACAGTTTGTGATATTCGTCACAACCTTTAATCTATTTCGTCATGTTGGTTGACATGAATTTAAATTTTTTTTCTTGTTCATCAACATACATTTTCCAGGATTATTTTGTGCCCCAGTGAACATGACTTTTCATCTGCTCTCATGTGTGCTGATTAAAAGTCAAGAAAAAGACCACATTTAGTGGTTGGAGTGCAGCGGAGTACGTTCATGCCAGAGAACCAAGGTTGACCCATTCATGTACACGTAGCATTTGTATGATTTTCAAATGTGTTATGAATTAAAAATATGTCTCCTGGTTAGGGTTAGGCATTAAAAACTACTGTGTTAAGTTTAGAAAATGTATTTATTATATCTCTTAGAGCATGGCTGTATACACAAACAGTTATTGTAGGGTTGAACCAGAAACAGTTATGACACAGAAAGCAGGCCTATTTGAAACATTTTCTAGCCAATATAACAGCACTAACTAGTTAGGAATGATAAGCTAAGATCAGCCCAGCTGCAGCATCTTAGCATAATAACATATGAGCTGCCAAGGAACCTCAGTCTTCTTGGCTTTTACATTTTTCAAAATAAAATTAAAGACAAAACAAACATGATTCATTACCAGTCCAGAAGAAATCATTTTTTTAGCTTCTTTTTCTTGTGAATGTCTTCTGTTTATGTGTTTAAGCTGTGGAAGTCATTTAACCGGTGGAAGTGAAAACTGGAAACTGGCTGCATTTTGTCTTCCAGTCTTGTGCATCCAGCTGCTAGCACTAGCTATCTGCTTGTCATGCTTTCTGTCTGGCTTGGTCTGCTGCACAGGGAGTGCAGAAACAGTGTGCAGCACAGGTGGGCATGGAGAAAAGTAGGCAGGCAGGTAGATGTTATGAGAGCACTTCATTTGTTTATTGCTGTCAAAATGTAAAGAGATGTTATAAAATGTTATAAAAATGGAATGTACTGTACACCCTACCTATTAATAATTGGCATTGCAAACATTTGAATCAGATCTATGGAAAAAGAATTTATTACTGGATTCATCCACATTAAAACACTACAACTGAAAATACTGTTTATGGTCTCAGTTTAGGCGATTTCCATGATTATGTGACAACTGAGTTTCAGTTTTGAAAAATTACAAAGTTGACTGCCTCAGACTGTTGGTTTGGCAGGTGTCAGTACATGTTGTTATGATTGCATGTGTGTACTATTTAGAGGACTGTGTGAAGTCACGTGCAAGTGCTGTGATGCAACATGAAAATGGAAAATGAAAGACAAATGAAAGGAAAACAAAATGACTCATCTTTACTTGGATAAAGAACCTACCAAGCTGGTTGAAGTGCAGAGGAGAGCCTGCTGTAGCCTTTCAGTATATACTGACAAATACACAATTTTAACACATTTAATAGCAGACCACAAAGACCATTATGAGCCCTGCAGCAGGTCAGTCAAAATTCATTCATTCAGTCAAATGTTCTGCACTGCGTGATGTATATGTCTGTGTACTTGTGTCTGTTTGTATGTGTGCAACACACATAAATTGGAGCTCTAAAAAGGATAATCTGGAATGGCTCCACGTTGTGGTTCAGTGCATCCCTTTTAAAACACAGACGCACACACATATACAAAGTCCCACACACGCATACAAAGTCCCAGCGGGTGACTTCCTCTGGCTCTGGTGCAGCAGAATGAACAGTGGTGTCACACTGTCCAGCCCTGTTCAAAAACCTCTCTATATAACCTTCTTATTCCAGTGAAATATATGATGCAGGACCATTGAACTTTGTTCTACATTTAATCTGATATCTGTGACACTTTAACCAAGTGTCAAGCCCAAAGTCAGCAATTTCTTAGGGTGTAAATTCTTCACAACTGGACTTCAAATCCTGGTATAGAATTTTTTTTTAAACCTGTCTCTTCACCAGAAGTATATAAGACATAATGAATTCAGTTTGGTTGCTCACGTAAATTAAAAGGGATGCTTAAAAGTTGAACTACAACTCTTGGATGAATCAGTTTCCTTATTAGTGTCCGTATTTCACTGTGAATGATTTTTAGCGAAGCCACATTCTGGTGAAGAAATATTCTCAATGGGCCCAGACGATGGAGCGAGATTGGTTGAGGCAACGAATCAACAGATGGACAGAAGACACTTGACAGCATTGCTACGCCGGCTCTGTGGAATTTAGTTCTCATAGCAACCAAAGGTAGACACAAGTTAGTTTGCTTTTTCCTGCATAAAACATAATGCAGAGGAAAGTTTTAATGAGCTTGTCAACATTCAAAACACCCACTGAAACATAATCCCACTGAGAATTAGTGTGAATGGCAGGAATAGAAATGTGTCATCATGCACCGTCACATTACTACTGTTTTATAGTGTGAATAGTATAATTAATAAAATACCTTTATACAAGAGTGTTATTTACAGTCACTTGGTCAAGCTGCCAAAGCATCTACATTACACAATAGCATAAAGCCATGTTAATTATGACATTGATAAGTAAGAAACACTTAAGGAACAACAGCTGACAAATAATATACGATATCCATGGCAACACAAACAGATGTTCATGTGTCCCAGATACATCTCATCACATCATATTGACTATAAATATAAATGAAGTGAGCCATCCTGATTCAGATGAAAAATAAAATCATGCTGAGTTGTGTTGATCATCTAGAAGTTTCATGACTAACTTTCTCAAGATGATAACATGCAGTATATAACTGGAAATCAAAAAGGTTTGGGCGTGGCAGCCACATCTATTATTATTAAAATACAGTTTCGAGCCTGTGGGACCAGACAAGCAGGGGTGCCAAAACACAAATATTATAATATACCAGCCATTTCATCAGGTGTACCTTGCTAGTAATGGGTTATTCAACAAAGTGCTGGAAACATTCCACAACATTTTAGAAGAATGGATTTTGATCCATACTGACAGAACAGCATCACACAATTGCTGCAGATTTGTCAGCTGCATATCTGCATATCCACTTTATCCCAGTGGGACTCTGCAGAATTGAGATCTGGTGACTGTGGAAGCCCTTTAACAGGAAACTCATTGTCATGTTCAAGAAACCAGTTTGAGATGATTTGAGCTTTGTGACATGGTGCATTATCCTGTTGGAAGCAGCCATCAAAAGATGGGTACACTGTGGTCATAAAGGGATGGAAATGGTCAACAACAATATTCAGGTGGGCTGATAGTTTCTCTTTTTCAAACCTGTCGCTTTTTAAAATCCGGCCCTTTAGATCAGCAATTTCTGAAATGCTCAAACAAGCCTATTTGACTAAGTTGGACCTCCATTAGGTCGTCTTGACTATGCCCACATGCCTAAATACATGGAAGTGCTGCAATGTGATTGGCTGATTAGATATTTGTGTTAACAAGCAGTGGAACAGGTGTACCTAACAAAGTGACCATGAGTATGTATTATATCATTTCCATGCTGAAATGAATGTAGTGTCCTAATTTTAAATATTCACAGATAGACACAGAACATCACACATCGCAACATACTTGGAGGAAGTTTCCGCTGCGCTGCAGAGCTCAGACATATGAGCTTGAAACCACGAAACAAATTTCTGGGCACTGATAGCCAGCTGACAGGGTGAAAATGAGTTTGCTAGCAGCGTGACACCTTGTTTTTCTTTATAGTCAACCTTGTAATACAACAGAAGTGGTTCTCTTCTCTTCTCTGGTCTTTTTACCTACAGGACATACAGTTAAATCGAGCATTAAAAAAAAACAGAATAAAGAAACCCTTGTCAACCTTGTCAAAGTCATTTTTATCTGGCAGCACAGAGGGGTTCCGTTATCTGTTTTCTGGCTCGATAATGGGCCCTGAAATAAAAAGCAAAGCAAAAAAGAAAAAGAAAAACACACCCCAAACCTATCAAAATAGTTAAGATTTTTGACCATGAGTCATCTGAGCAAATTAAAATTCAGCAATTGGCCAGGCCTTGCCCCTCTTCAGCGTACTGATGGGCAGTGCAACCTTGGTGCAGACTGAAGGGTACATTTCCAAAATAGCCATAATACCGCTGCTGTGTCACTCAATGCACAATGTACCATTGTGTGTCACAGTGCCACTTTTAATTTAATCAGCCTCTCTATTGTGAAGCAGGCAATACCCCGAAGAGCCTTCCTGACAAAACCTTCATATTTTAATGAAAAAATGAATCTACTCTACTCTACACTGAAGATCCTTGTTTTGGGGAAACAAGACAATTTTTATGTGCATTGTAGAGAACAATGTCCTGTTTATTTACCTTTATTTATATACATGTTTCTGGAAATCAAGCTATGGAGTTGTTGCATCAAACATTTTAAGCTGGATGAACTGGTCTTTTCATAAACAGTGTATCCAGCTGTGTTTATACAGTAATCAATTATTCTGTAAATAAAATACTGCAAGAATATCGTGATGGCTCTATTGAAATCTTTTTTTTTTTTTCGCAATTCATGCATTTTATTTTAATTCATCAAACTGTGTACACAGTTTTCATTAAATGTGACACTTAAATGATGTCATTAATTAGCAGGTGTTAACACTGCGGTAATGTCAGTGAGGATTCAGTAATTAGGTCTGCTGAAAATAAAAGAGAAAGCCATATAAAAAGAGCCTTAAACCAAATGGGGAGACTCATTGCATGGGATGGTATCATGGCTGGTGAGCACTGCAGCGTGGTGCATCAGTTACTCCCTAAAATGCAGCTTCACTGTCAAATGTATTGATTCTGTCTTGAGTTACTGTGTCACTGAGTTGCCCCATATTATTCAGTTTACATTTGGGTCCATACGAATTTGGACAATGACACAATGTGCTACTACAGTGGATTAAGTCAAACAAATAGGGGACTGAAGTGCAGACTCTCAGCTAGAATTTAAGGCATTTAACAAAAGCATTGGTATTTAGGAACCATTTATTAATTAAAGCTATTTTTATACACAGCCCCTCATTTTCAGGCTCGAAAGTAAAAGACAAACTAACAACATTTTCAATATGAGGTTTTTCAATGACTGCCTGAAGTCAAGAACCCTTCATGGCAGCTACTGTACCTTCATTTGCTGCTTGTTTGTGGGTCTCTCTGCCTTCAGTTCTGTCTTTAGTAACTGCATTTGCTTGAGCTCAGATGACTGACTTAGGCAGGTGTGGCTGTTCACTATTCCAATGAACAAAGTTGATCTTACCTTTGCTAGATGTTTACTCTTCCAGATACCAACTTAATGTGTCATCAGACATCGTAGGAGCACAAATGATGTTAGCAGAACTGGTTAAGTTGCTGTGATGGCCAGGGCTTGGGTCTTTCACAGGTTAGCAAGCGTTACTGAGCAAATGAAACTTTTGTGTGCAGCACGACGCGCGTCCCAAAGTATTAGATAACATTCAACATTTAAAGCAATCCATGGAAATAAACCAAGGAAACACAGTACAACAGCAAAAGAAAGACCACTGATTCAAACAGAAACAATAAGAACACCAGGATACAACTGGGGAACAACAATCTTTGATTTACAGCCAAATGTAAGAACAGGAGCAATCAATATCCAGCTAAAAGCAAATAAAACAAACATAAAAACAGCAGTTATTGAGCTGGAAAGCAAGCACAACTATACAAAACGCTGTCTTAGAGGCCTTAAAGGATAGAAGACATGAAATTGCCCAGGTTTATAGCCAAGCTTCTTTCTGTTTTGTCACCTCAGCAAGCTACATCATTTTATCCCCTGTGCTCTTTCAGCCAGATCATTTTAATATATTATGTTGCTTGTTTATGTAGAGTAATACAATATATGCAAGGTTTATTCTGTCACTCTTCAGTGCCACCTGTGATCCCTGTGATCCCCCAAGGTGTAAATGTCTGCCAAACACACTCGTTTGCTCTCCGTCTACTGGAAAACAGTCCTAGGGTGGATAGTGCCAAAAATCTGCTATAATGGGCCCCAGGATAATGATTACTTTGAGTGATGGCATAATGAGGGCTTTATAAATATGCATGGGTCACAAGGGGTAGTAATATTGTGGATTATTAAAACTGTAGGGTAAGAGGTCAAGCTAATGAGAGGAAGCTGAGGGGGGAGGCACAGCCACTGACACAGAAATTAGCAAGGCCAGATGTCTGAAACATAGGTTGTTTTCAGACAGTGGAAGAGTAAACTAATATTAGCCAGCACAGCGAGGATAAAACAAAAAAGCCAGGGTTTTCATTATTTGTAAAACTTACTAAAATAATATTTCCTCCCAGGCAATCGCAGTTAATAAAAATATCAGGATTCGCGCACACGCAGTGGACCATAGTTCTCGCCCAGAGGCCTCAGGACGTTACAGTAGCACTCTGCAATGACAGTGTCACCCATGAGAACCAGCTCTCTTCATCTTTGATTCTTTACATGAAACTCATGTCAGTCTAAAACAGACGTTGACGTTTGCTCTCCGCACTAGTTTGAAGTCACTGGCAAAAATCACAGAGTGCACAGTGCAAGTGGTCTGAATGGGAGTCTCAGGAAGCAATCTAAATATAGCGGCTCAGCTAGAAAATCTGGACACACCAGAGTGGATGATCTTCAGCAGGAGACCAAATTTAAATCAGGTAAAGTTATTGATTTTTAATCACCGGAACTTTGAAGTAATACGAGACAAAGATCAGCAGCTCTGAAATCGTATTAATGCAAATGGAAGTTGCAACAGCTCACAATTTCAAGCAAGACATTTTAGATGTTATTGAAAATGCGTCTTAATAGTCACTCTTTCAACTTGCTGATGGTAAGCAGACTCAAACAGTTTCTTTAAGCAGTGCACATTAGCACTGGAGGAAAAGCTCTTAGTATTAAGGTGCTACCACTGTGTCTTAAACCCAACAAAGCTGCTCTTCTACATTCTAGCTGGGTGACTCTGTAGTCAGTGGTCCGCATAAGATTTTACCAGCAACACCATACCAAGCTGCTCACCTCCTGCAATCTTGTATTGAAATTTAACAGAGTGAGCTGTAGCTTTAAGTAGAGCAAATGGGTGATTGTACATTTGGTCCCCAAGTACTGCAGACTGTAGCCGATCAGCCACAGTCCAGAGGTGTAGGTTAATTAAAAACTTGATCATTAAATGTGTTTACCTGCTATTGAAAGTCTGTCTGTTTGATGGACCCCTGATGGCCTTTCTACTGCTTCAGTGGTTGTGCAAAGATGAAAAAAAATCACTGTGATGCACTGTGCAAGTGCATCAGGCAATTTCAAATAAAAAGATCAAAAATATGCACTGTAGTAACACCTGGATGAAGATATTATTCAAAAACAAGTAGATGAAACAATATTCAATTTACCACATTTTTTTTTTAATCAGGTGCGTGCAGTCGTGACCTTTGCCACCATATTAGTGCAACATTTCTGTTAACTTGAAGTTCTCACAGCAAGCAGCGGATATATACTGTAAAATGCTTGAGCACAAGCAATTTGTAATGCTACTGAAGCAACTGCCATGCACATACTCCAGATCCACAGCTTTCCTGTTGCACGCATGTTTAGGCAACATAGGCTGTGTGATCTTTGGGGAAATTCAGGGGCTTAGTACTTCTTTGGGTCACAATGGTGTTGAGAAGGAAGAAATGCAGAGATGCTCACAACTACAATTTCGTGCCTGCTTTACCCCGGGGACCACACAGAACATGCCGAACAAGGACAAGAGGAAATGCCTGTATTGCAATGAAAGCTGAGACTTTCTCCTGTGTGGACGGACACAATGTCCTGGCTTTTGTTGAAGTAACATTAAATTATTCATGATTGTGTATGGTTCACAAGGAGCACCACCAACTTTCCTGAAGCCTGTAGAAAAATCTATTTTCTCACCAGAAATAAAGTGCAGATGCAAAATTTCTTCATTGTGAGTTTCCAGTTTATGGTAGGGCAAAAGAGTAAAACTTAGTATGTGTGCAGGCCTTTGGGTCATTGTTTGCATGCAGACATTGGTCTAAAATAACCATTAATAATCAAATCGATATCCAAGCTTAGCACAATCAGTAATAAATACTGAGTTCACGAACAAATAGGCAGTGCCTGTTTGTCCTATTGCTTATTAGTTATTACTGTACATGTAATAGACTGACAAATAAATGAGAAAAGTATTTATTAAAAAATTCTGTACTCTTTTTGTCTATCAAACAGCAGTAAATCAGTCAAAATGTGTTATAATTTTCCCACAACCCAAGATAATAGTTTTAGATATTTTTTGTCTGACCAGAAGTCCCAAACCCAAGATGTTCAGATTAATATCTTTTACAACCAAAAAAAAGTGTCAGTCCCTATCTTTCAAAAGTTTGAAACAGCAGCTGTGCTTAAAAAAAAAGTCATTAGATTATCATAATAGCTGCCAGATAATTGAAGTATTATTGGAAGCTTAAATTCAAAGTGGAGAGAAGCTCACAGAGAACGCTTGTCAGTTTGCAGAACAAAGTGACCTTCTTTAATAGGCTCAAAGAGAAAATAATATTTATATATTTAGAAAAACAAACACAACTATGCCGACAATGCAGCAACTACACAGAGGAAACCAGCTTTGGAGAGACAGGCAGCGAGTAAAATCACTCTAGTTCCTAAATAATTAATATTGTATACTGTAGATGGTTTTAGGGAAGAGGATTGGAAACTGAAATTTCATATAACACATTGCATTAATGTTTTAGTGAACAATGTAACGTAATTACACCCGAAACTGCCAAATAATAGTAAATAAGGCTCGATTTCAGACACACAAATCAGAAAATGAGGGAACACCTTGTTTAATAGATGCAATTTTTTAATTTTTTTTCCATGGACAGATAAAAATCCACAAAAATATTAGCCAAGCATGGACTCGTGACAACAGTGGCATTTTCAGCGATGGCAAAATGTTATTTAAATGGAAATTGTACTGTGTTGAACACACTCGTCTTACACAAGCTTTACTATGAGTATGATAGCTGAATCCATAACGCGCCTTTCCTTTTTAACACAGCATTTATTTATTCATTGCATACTCATCAACAGAGACAAAACAGAACAAAGAGATTAGACTCAGAACCATATTTATGATAAAGCGTATAGTTATATAGCCGGACCTCATGTGATGCACTGAATACTTCTGTGCCACTCAACACTTTTCACTCCCCACGTTTCTACCACTGCAGCTTGTCGCTCAATTTTTGGTCTTCTCTCTCACTTACTCCGTGCTGTGTCTTGTTTCCCTATGCTCTCTTTTTCTTTCTTGTCTTACTTCTTTTCTCTTTCCCCTCACCCCAAACCAGTTGCAACAGACAGCTATCGCTCCCTGAGCCTGGTTCTGCCAGAGCTTTCCTCTGGTTAAAAGGGAGTTTTTCCTTCCCACCATTGCACAAAGTGCTTGCTGACAGTGGGTCACTTGATTGATGTTTTTTCCAAAATACTGCAGCTTCTTTACATTACAGTATAAAGTGCTCTGACAACTGTTGTTGTGCCCACTGCACACCATTTAGCACCATTATTTAACCTGGAAAACAGTGCAGAACAGTTTCAGGCTACATCACTCAGACTTTGGCTCGCACAGAGAACAATACCTTTTTCATTTGTATTCAGAAAAATCTAAACAAAAACAATAATAAAGTATGTAAAAATAATGAGAAATGGGAAGACGACTTAAACTTGGAGCTCTCTGAGAACATATGGAACTCTGCAATAGAAAAAATACACTACACCTCAATTTGTTTAAAACACAGAGATATACAATTTAAAATCACCCATAGGTTACATTGGTCCAAAGCAAGACTGTCTAAATTTATATCAAATATTGACCCCAATTGTGACCGCTGCGGATCATCACCAGCATCTCTATCTCACATGTTCTGGCTCTTTCCTAAACTAAGAGACTTCTGGCTATCAATTTTCAATTTTTTTTCAGACGCGTTCGGATTAACTATAGAACCTCTTGCGGTGATAGGAATATTTGGAGTGGTACCATCAGAACTCGGTCTTAGCTTGCACAGGAAAAATATGATAGCATCTGCCACCTTATTAGCAAGGAGACTTATACTATTTAAATGGAAAGATAAATCTCCTCCAACTTTCACTTCATGGGTTAGAGCTCTTATGCATCATTTAACTCTGGAAAAAAAATGTTATACAATAAGAGGTTGTGCACACAACTTTTACAACACCTGGCAACCAATCCTAAACCACGTGAGAGAAATGGTGCCTCTAGACATCTATGAATCATAGAACCTTCCCCCCCTTCCCTTTTTTTTTTAAGCCCACGTACTGTTTTTTTTAAAACCTGTATACAAATACATTATTTTTCCTCCTTTAAAGAAAATGTTATGCTCAAGTTGTATTTTATTTGTTTACCTTTTTCTTTCC
>VUQK01014574.1:6357-21033 GCA_015106715.1 Bujurquina vittata
GCTTTTTTAAATAGAGTCTCTTTCGTGGGGGTTTTTTTTTTTTTTTTTTGCTGTCTTGGCTCAGACGCTTTACTCTCTTATTTAAAGTGCTGCGTTGTCTCTTAGGGACTATTTCTTTTGGATCGAGGCAGGAGTTGCAGTGAAAACCTTCCGTGTGTCTCTCAGATGGACTCCTCCATACTGAGAGGATGTTTGTGTGCACTCCTTCATGCTCCTTGCACCTTTGCCCTACTGCAAGCCCATACCATGTGCATGGTCTACCAGGGTCTACGAATAACTGGTAAATATAAAAGAGCCATAGTGCGAGAGGTACGGGGGCACATCTCAATAGCTCCAGTGTGCTAATCTAGCAGCGAATGACGTTTCAATCAGGTCCTTTCTGAAAGGTCCCATTGATAACCACTGGGCAGTGAGAAATAGACCCTCACCCTTCCCCAGATGGAATAAAGAGAGCGCTGGGGTAATAAACACAGAACAGTGTGAATGTTTCTTCATACACATCTCAGAAATAAAGTACTTATTGTACTTCTACTGCGCAAAGAGGTTCTGGCCTGCGGACCCGGCCAGTTTCGCTCACAATGTGCACCTGCGATCTCACTCACGTCAGTCCCGTTCACACTGGGTTTGGTGGGGCTACAGAAAGCAAAATGGCGACCAGCGTGAACGCGAAGGGGAAGAAGAGGAAAAAGGAGCTTCCTATTAAACATGAAGTCCAAGGAGCCGTGAGAGGCCTTGGAGAAAAAAAAAACAAAACAGCAAAATGATGTTATTTCCTGTTTTCATAGTTAGTGGCTTGCATTAAAAGCATGATAGTTCATGCTGACAACCTGATGACGGCTGTTCCAATGTAGGAAGTGCAGCTGATCGGATCAATAAAACAGCTGGATTATAATGTTGTTGTTGTTGTTGTGTATGCTTTTTACGTGATTTCTGCAAGCCCATTAGTGGAAGGAAGCGGCGCTCTGGGACACGGTGGATGTGTAAGTGTAGCTCTGCTGGTGTATATGCAAAAAACAATGATCACTATCTATCTGTTCACCATTACTGCAGTTAGCAAGCAGGCATGGCATTTAGCGTTTAGCTTTAGCAAGTTAACTAGTAACAGTTAATGCTAATGGTAAGCAGTAGACATTTGCTCCTTTTTGGTACCTTGAAGTCCAGTCATTAGCCCTGGACAGTACAGATGTGTTGGTGGTACCCTTGGGGACATTAATGGAGTGGAAGTGTTTCTTCCTCCTAATATCCACCACGTCATCTACAAGAGCGAGGTCGTCAAATTGCCTGGGAAGAAACTAATGAACCTTGATGGCACACAATTACTGCTAGTCAGCAGCAGCAGGGTTGATTTTGTTAGGTATATCAGGTGGCACGGGCGGGGGGGGCAAAGGTGGTCTAACGTGGCTCTCATTATTGAGTCAGTGCTCTGGTTTAAAGTCAGTTCTGCTGTGAAGAATCTTCCAGTGCAAACTGCAGTGCAGCAGCTCCAGCTCGGCTCCCTTTGCCTGCTTTCTTGACGTTTTCATTTCCACTGTGACATTCATGAATAAAACCTCCACTGTGACTTTCTAATCCTGCACTCAAAGTAAAGTTCTCCCTGCCACACTTTGATCTCTCTCGATGGCTTTGGTGGTCCCTTTTTTGATCTCATTGTTTCCAGTGAGACCCAGAGCCTCTCCCGTCCAAACATTTATCCGGTGCAGGGTCCCTGCTGCTTTTCGCAGCCTTGCTGCAACCCTAAGGGAGAGAAACATGGACAGGTGCTCTGAAAGCTGTTGGAGAGCAGTTTAACCAAAGCTTTGGCACACACCGCTGGCGATGCCAACACAGTTTCCTAGTATTAACCAGACCAGGCCGTCTTTCTGGAAACATACTGGCCCCGTTTCCAGCTTGCCATCCAAATGAGAGGGACCGTTGTCCCTTGAATGCGGGGGCAGTGAACCTCACGGGACACATGAGTGGTTTCAGTGTAGCGCAGAGGGTTTAACGGCAGTTTGTCTCTGCCCCTTAAAAAGCCTGACCCTTGCTTTCAGTTAGCCAGAAGCTTTCAAAGCGCTCCTGCCTGCACAGTGTAGAGAATGTGTTAAGGTAAAAATAATAGGAACCATATTAGTGCTATTTTGTGTCCCTTTGTGAAAAAGGAAGCCGTTTATGGATAATAGAATGAGCATATTAGTGTAAAGTGTTGCCAGAATTGCCCTGGAGGGAGCCATTTTCCTGCACTTTCACTCTGTGAGGAGTGTGTTGGGTCGCACACTCTTCAGAGGAAAGGTTATCCTTTTCTTTCTGCCGCCTGAGCCGTTGGTCCTCCAACATTACTTTACTTGATGGTGGTGGTGGTGGTGTTGGTGGGGGGGTGTTCTGGCTCAGAGTAGCCCTGCTGGAGCTAGGCTCAGACACTTTTTAGTTTTTATGCTTTCAGAGCCCTCCTGACATTTTGCTGGATTTATGATGTTTAAAGATGAGCTGCTGGTGATAGAAATCATTACAGCTATGGATTCAACTTTTGTTAGTGCTGACTGTCTCACATTTATCAGCTGGACTTCACCCAAAATACAAATAGTTAAACTCTGTTAATGACCTGCAGCTGTGGTTCACAGCTCGCTGGGCTCTGGTGCGCTACAACACATGATTGATGAAATTCACTTTGCAGCTGCTCCACGACCACACATACCTGCCACATCGACACATAACTTGCACTAGCCCGTCTCATCTTCCTCACCAGGATGTGACTAGCTCTTCCTGCACGGATGTGGTTTTGTGTCAGTCAGACCTGACTGTGGATCAGCTCAGTCAGGACTGAACCGCCTGAGTTAATCATCAGGAGGATGGAATCTGGGACAGGGAGCAGTCCAGGTTGGCCCGAGGACCTGGAAGGATGATGATGATGATGACGACAATAAGGATGGGGCAGCATGACAGCTGTAATGGTAATGGGAGTGACAGCAGCATTAGTGGCGTTGATGATTAACATTCAGGCTGATGATGACACTGATGATGGAGATGAAGAGATGAATGATGCTGTGATCGTCTGCATCTCCTCAGGGTCACGCTGTATAAAAAAGGCTTTTGTTAGCCTGGTTCAGGAAACAGGGGTGGGAGTGGGGTGTGTGTGTGTGTGGGGTGTCCTTGGGCCTTCAGTGAAGTTTGTGTATTTAAAGCTGTGGCACGGCTCTCCATCTGAAAGAGAGACTCTGACTCACGTTTTACGAGGGCTCTTCATTTGTACTCAGTCCGCACGCACACAGCCCTCGTTTCCCTTTGTCCGGCGCTGCCTCCCTACAGCAGCTGCACATGTAGCTCGGGGAGGTTTTAATGCTACATCTTTTGAAAATCCCTTTTATTGGTTGGTTTTGCTCAGAGGCTCAGTCTGAAGGCTGGAAACAGCTTAACAGATGCTAGCAGCAGGCTTCCAGTAAAACAGCAGTGTATATTCAGCACAGCAAATTACACAGCCACTGTGGTCAAGTCACTTCAAAAGAAGGTCAGTGAATTGTGAATCTCTAACCTCTGCGTGGGCCATGCGATGGAAACATATGTGTAGACCGCGAGGCGTTATCGGCATGCCGTCCTTCAGGACAGATTGCTGATTGGACAGAGTTCAGCCTCTTTGTCCTTGAGGTGCTTTGTGGACGAACTGTAACTCAGCTGAGGGAGCCCATTGTTTCAGGTCGAGGAGAAAGGCCTGTTTTATTTTATTTATGGGTGTGTGTGTGTGTGTGTGTGTCTGAGAGAAAAGAGAGGGCCTGCAGACAAAGAAAGGACACCCACATGCCAAACACTGGGCTTTTCACAAGACCAGCTCAGGCCGGGTCCTCCCTGGACTCAGAGCAGGGGGGGGGGGAAGTACAGCCATGGCAAAGGGATCAGGAGAGTGGGCTAAATTTAGGATGAACGAGCGCAGTTCAGACTGGGAAGTGCTGGAAGGAATCCGAGAGGCAGGCAGGCGAAAGATGTTTGGAGAAACTTGAGGTTCAATGGAAGACGCTAAGAAAAAGGGCCTACAACATGAAGCCAACTGTCTGTGCTGATAAGAACTGCTAAAGGCGAGATAAAGCAGCCTTTACAATCAGCACACTGCAAGCCTCCTAATCCCCAAGATTTCCAATGAGTGAGTGTTACTGTTCAGCAGCCAGTCAGCCGGTCGCTGCGCTCACTCTTAAGTCAGAAGCTCAGGCCGTTTCCACGTTGTGTGTGTGTGTGTGTGTGTGTGTGTGTGTGTGCGCGTGTGTGTGTGTGTGTGTGTGTGTGTGGCGTGTAAGGATGGCCTGTGTGTGCCTCCCTCCCAGTGATGTAAGGCATGGAGGCAGAGGAAGCTGCCAGTTCATGGATACCTGAGATTCTGTTTTCATGGCGTTTTCTGGCAGAAGTTTAAGGTCGATGCTTAAACTTCTGCCTTTACAGTAGTTTTACATTTCTTCAGCTCACATTCACCAGCGACACTTCTTCTCCGGACTGCTGCTGCTGGTGGTTGCAATATTCGATTGCCTGCAGAGGCAGCTTGCAGATGTAAAGCGTCTCCACGTTCCCACAGTCTGCTCCCTCTGCTTCCTGTTATCTGCAGATGGATGTGGCAGCTGACGGACTTCCACTGGTGCTCTCTGCCCCTTTTTCTTTACGCTCAGCTGGTCAGCGCGCGCACTTCTGCTCAGCTCGAGGTCTTCTGTGTCGACCGAGCTGGGAAGGAGACTCGATGAAAGCTTTGGAGAGCTGTGGCAGCTCTGCTTCACACTGAGCTCCGGAACAAAGAAGCTGCTCAAGGTTTTTTTGCTTTTTCATTACATCTCTGTCCCAGAATGAAGTGCCTTTGTTCACTGTTTAATGAATCACACAGGATTTATTTTACACTCCTGCTGTGTGTCGCTCACAGAGGGCGGGTTGTGTTTCCTGTATGTCCGGATGTTGTTGAGGACAGAGCAGCTTTCACAGTTTGCTGACTGAACCAACAATGTGAAGAACAGAAATAAATGAAAGTATAAAACGTGACTGCAGTTACCTGCGACGTGGAGGAGCACACCAAGAAAACATGACTACTTGCCCCGTTTGAAGGAACAAAGGTGCTCAAACTTTATTTGAATTGTTTTGAGATCCGGGCAAACAGCTGAAGTTTCCACCGCACATTCTCATGACATCACAAACACCTGATCATGCTGGGACCTACAGCGCTCTGAGAAGAAGAAGCAAAGAAGAACAGACAGGAGCTGGGGGAGAAGTGCTGGGACAGACACTGGAAGAGTGAGCCCATACTGGCCGGCTGTAGAGGTTTTTCAGGACGGCCCCTCTTTAAAGTCCTCACACAAGGGAACAGGAAAGGAGGGCCGTGAAATCTGTGTGAAGCTTGCAGAGAAAGCCACTTGTGGCTTTGGATTGAAAGGGTTGCTGCTGAGATGCAAGTTAGGGCTTGAGGAACCTGACGTGACCCTAGTTTCTGAAGATCCCTGCAGATGCATCCCAGAGAGAGCAACTCGAAGACGTTTCTGACACACACTGCTGGGAAGCTGCTGGCTTCACTTCAGGATCTCGGGTGAGGTACCAGATGGTGTGAATGTTTGCAGGAACAAGTCCCAGCTGTGATAGGGCAGACAGAACCAACGAACAACCAGATGTTGTTGGTTTTGCTGAGGATGCGTCCAAAAGGGAGAAAGGGGCCTGTGAATGCTGCCAAAGAGTAAGACAGCTCACAAGATGACTACAAACTGCCAACTCCTCGCCAGAAAGAGAGCCGTGCTGCCCTCGGTCCTTATGTGTGTGTGTGTGTGTGTGCTGTGGATATGTGTCTAAACCTGGGATCTGTTAGCGGCGTCTGCCTGTAGCATTTATGAACGAGCACATCCAGGAAGCATCGCTGTGGCAATGACAGCGAAGGAACCACACGGGAGAATCTACATTTGCCCCGAATCAGCGGAGAGGTGGACATGTTACCGACCCAGCACCAAAGATGAGTGGAAGTATGTGAGACCTAAATAAGAGACTGAGATGGTGGCTTGTTTTAAAAAAAGGTTTAACCGATGGCGCCCAGCGTGGCCGGCTTTAGGGCGGCTCAGAAGTTTGGAATCTGAGATGGTACGACCCCGAAAGAGGTCCTACGGGGACATGCGCAGACAAAATAGGGGCCCACTTATAAAAATAATGCACCACCAGTGGCCAAGAACTCACTAATGGATCAGTTAAGTTTTGCTGTGTGGAGTTCCCTAATGCTGTTAGCATTAAACCCGCATGCCTTTCAATGGCCACAGGGGGCAAAAAGAAACACTTTCCGGATGACCTCATGAGCGCAGCTTCAGGTCCTGCTGAATTTGAAAACTATGGTAATTGTAGGATTCTTCAGGATTGGCTCGCTGGCTTATGATTCATCGCTCATTAACCAATCAGTTTGTTCTCAGTTTCTCAGGAAGGTCACCCGTCCCTCTGTCATAACTGTGAAAATGCCCAACTTACCGAACCAGCGTGTGATGTCACAGAGGCTCCGCCTGTTTGTGTGTCTGCAGTGACAAATAGGCCTCATCAGTTTTCTACTGGGATTAGGTTTTTAATAGAGACAAATCCAAGTTTGACAGCTTTGGCAGTGGCTTTAATTTGGGCTTAGCAGTGTGGCGTTTGCCCTTTAAGGCCATGAATGTCCTAAAGGAAACCGCAGCCCAATCCCACGTATTTGAGAGTAAATCGAGCACGCTTCCTAAACCTGATGCCATCTCTGCCCCCCTGATGCCTGAAACTTCTCCCATCAGCCACTGCAAACACAGACTTCAGGGTTACTGCTGATAGAGCAGGGCTGAAATTCTCACAGTGCTCCTGCTTGTCTTCAGTATCGGTGGCAGAGGCCGGTCCCAGTCCGGCCCGTGGCTTTATCTCTTTAGCGTTATCTCTCTGCCTGCAGGTTAATAAGCAGCCGCTGAGTAAACAGCAGGCAGGATAGGACACACGGGAGAGGTCGAGGCAAAGAAGCGCAGAGATAAGAGACGAGTGAGAACCAGGTGCCCATCTCCTCTCCTGCTGCTGCGTTAACCTCCCCCCACACTCATCACAGCCCCACCGCCTCTCACTCTTCATTCACGTCAGATTCCTGCACCTTCTCGATCTGTCTCTGCTCACATCTATTCATCATCCGTCTCTCTTCACAAGCACTTTCCTGGCTTCGAACTACCACCCCTCCGGTCCCTTCCCCGGCTACTTCACCCGAGTGCTTTTTCTTACTTTCTGCGCCCTTTTGCACGGACACATCGTATTTGTTTGCATGTCTGTGGAAGTGCGTGCACACGTTTGCGTGTGTGTGTGTGTGTGTGTGTGTGTGCGATGCCCAAGTTGCTGGTGTTTGCCCCTGATTACCCAGGCAGTCTTTCTATTACTCCATGATCCAATTTAACCCCGCGGGGACCTCTCCATCTCAGTCGGATTACATTTTATAGCACAGACACAGGAGGAGCTTTAAAGGAAACATTAATACCATTTACACTTAGAAAGTGAGCCTCTACAGGCTGACCCTGTGAGTGTGCAAATGAGACCAGCAGCCCAAAACTGTCATCGCTGCGTAACGTGAAAGTTAATGATCATAGAAACATGCATGTAGATTTCTGCAGCTTTAGCATGATAGCCTCGCATTCTTTAGGTTTATATAAACAGGTATCTGGTTCCAAGTCTGTGTGGTCATTCGTTAAATGTTCCACTGATGTGGTATGTCTCATCTTGTAGGGACAGTATCCTTGCTGCTTTTAAGAGATGCAGATACAGTAGTGTGCAAAAGTCTTGGGCACCACTAATTTCTTTATAATTTGATGGGTGAAACGTGCAAACTGGAAATCCAGTTTCTAAGGCAGAAACCTGTTTTTCCACATTTCTAAAGAACTTCCATTCTCTTCCACTTTTCCTTTTTCAGGGTCGCGGGGGGGCCAGTCCATATTTGGTGTGACCAGCTTTTTTTCTCTCTGCAGCAGCTTCCTGTAGTTTCTTTCAGCAGTCTTCAGGAAGAGTTCTTCAGGCTTCCTGAAGGGCATTCAAAGATCTTCTGTGGATGTTTCTGTTCTCTGTCAGGATGATCCCACTCTGCTTCAGTGATGCTGAGGTCCGTGCTCCGGGGAGGCCGGTCCATGGCTGATAGAGGTCACCTGTGTGTGTTTTTCTACTCTGGGATGATTTTACTGCACTGCCAGTGTGTTTGGGATCATTGTCTGGCTGAAAAATGAAGCTGTTGCTCCAGATGGTGCGTGGTGGATCAAAACCTTCCTGTGTTCATAATTCCATCAATTTTAACAAGATCTCTAACGCCTCTGGCTGAGATGCAGCCCAAACCATGACGGAGCCTCCACCGTGCTTCACAGGAGGCTGCAAACGCAGTTGGACTTCTCTCGACCTCCTCTGTTCATACAGACAACGAGTTGATGATTCTTATGGCATCCCTCAGCCTTTCCCTGACAGCCGCCCTCTCACTGAGAGCATTTCTGATGAGGCTTCGATGAACAGCTGAAAGTCCAGCTGGATCTCTCGGCTCCTGTCAGGTCTTCTTTTGTGCATGAGGACGGGACTTTGAGGTACTTTTCCTCTGCTGTAGAGACTTTGGGCCTCACTTCTGTCTTTCTCCACTTCTTCAGTTTCCTAAAAATGCTTTAATGACACACTGAACACCATGCTGAGACGAGTTATCAGCTAACTGCACTTTGGGACTCACATTGTTACTGTAAAATATTATTTTATTCCTCTCAGTCATCTTTGGCATTTTGCATAGGTTCAACTAAAGAAATGGAAGCAAATGATGTTTTTGTGACTGTGAGTAACAAAGAGCCCAAGACACCATTTAAAACTGTGTTTTCTGTTATGTGGATACACAACACTGGTTGATCTGTTGAGTTAGGAGCCTTTTTATGCTTGGATGATTGATAGGTCAGTGGATTAAAAACCTCTGAGAACGTTCAGGTACAAGGACCGGACTGAGAGTGAGTGAAAGAGCAGCCAGAGAACTACTTTGAAGGACCTTCAGGAAGCTGGAGAACTGTCCCTGAAGAAAGATATGAACTCGTCCCCCATGCAGTCGTCATGATGGGGGTCTGTACCCTCGGCCTCTTTGGGCTGCAGTCGGCTGCAGTCCTGTTTGACCGTTGGTGGAAATCAGCAGGAAAAACCATATTGGTTCCTCTGAGGCATTCATGGCAGCGCGTCTCAGTAAAACATCACAGCTGGTAGCGAGTTTGATTCCACATAAACTTTTATTCTTTCTTCAGGGTGTCTGTAAATAACTCGGAGTCTGGTGGGAGTGCAGCTTTTTCTTTGTCTGCACTCGTGGTCGTATCCTGACTTCTCATTCACCATCCACGCTCTGAGACACGCACGCACACACACACAGAGCCATCTGATTCACAGCATAGGGAGGAGAATGTGGTTTAGCCACACAGCCTGAGGGCGGTCCATGGCTAAATTAGGTCCTACGCTGCTTTATTAGCACTGAGCTCTAGCTCAGGTGAGAGCCTCTCCTCTCTGTCTGCAGTGGAACTGTAAGTTGGCTGGCCTACTTACTTAACCCAAACTAAACAAGCCATGTTCTTCTCCCTGGACTGAGGCTGCAGCTGGAGAGCGAAGATGTTGTTGGTTTACTCGGGCAGAACTCAGCCAGGCAGCTGAAGTGATGACTGGCCTGAAAATGCCACTGGAACATTTAGCCGGTGCCTCGGTTGAATGTGAAAGGAGGTTAAACTGTGGGTGCAAATAAAGGGCAAAGCTCACAGGATAAACTGGTTGTTCACTCTTTTTATTATGGATTCAAAATCAGCTCATTGCAGCCCAAATGCCAGTAAAATAAACTCTGTGAGGTGAAAAGCAAGTGATTTTTTTCAGTCTCCTCAGCACTTGTTTGCTCAGCGGACCTGTTTGGTCCTCACAGTTTTTACCCAGCGAGTGCTGTTTATGTCTGTGATTAATGTATTTTTAATGGCTGTTTGGGAGTAAAACATCCACTTGTCTGAACCTTAACACCGCTGCTTCTGCTGATCTCTCAAGATAGACACAGAGAGGCATATGGATCGCTTGAGTGCTTTAAAAACTGTATTTTTCTGCCAGGCTCGTCCTCCGGCAGGCGACGGTTCAGCTCCGGCACCGAGCGGACAGTCCAACGTGAGCCTTAAATCATTTTTCAGAGAGAGTGCTCGGATGGCACGCTCCACCTCAGTGCTTTCATGTGCACCCTCAGCCACCACGTGGAGTGGATTCAGAATAAACTGTCGAATGTTCAAAGTTTCAATCGTATTTTATAGTGAAAATCTTCAATTATTAGATTTCACGAGTCTCCGATTTGAAGGGGAGCTTTAAAAACACCATGCAGTAACTACTAGACCCTGACTGATGTAGGATTTAAAAATCTGATCTCCTGATATATCAACTCGGGCTTCAACTAAAGATTATTTTGATAGTCGACTAATTTTTCAAGTATTTTATGAATTAGTCAACAATTATTTCCATCTTATCTCACCTGTTCAAGCCTGCCCACCTGTTAACACCAGCTTGTTGTCTCATCTCACAATTGTAGTCAATGTTATTGATTATGTTGACAAATCATTGCAGCCCTAACATCAACTTATATTCTTTTTCTTTCATAGAGATGAAACATAAACACATTTTACTAACATTTAAGTGTAGTTATTCATTAGTCCACGCTCTGTCCAACAACATAGCAGGACTGAAAGGCGTTCCTCTTGTCTCCCGTTACCATTTTCATTTACTGGCTTTTGTAAATACCAGTCCTGGAAGACTGGCAGATCGCTAATATTGGCCGATATTCAGTCCAATTTTGATTCTGTTCATGAGTTTTATGGACAGAATTTCTAGGCGTAGCAAGTTGGAGGAAGACTTTTTCCTTGGTGCCCTCAGAATCTCATCTTTGCTCTTTGCGGATGATGCCGCCGTCCTGTTGGCTTTATCGGGTGGTGGCCTCCATGTCGCAGTAGGAAGCTTCGCAGCCGAGTGGGAAACAGCTTGCATGCGAATCAGTGCTGCGTCTGCAGTGATGCAGACACTTCACTGGTCTGTTGTGATAAAGAAGGCGCTGCGCGTGAAAGCAAAGCTGTCAATTTACCGGTCCTCCACATCGAGAGGAGCCAGTTGAGATGGTTCAGGCATCTGACTGGGACACCTCCTGGGCGCTCAAAAACTGGCGATATACAAATAAAACTGAATTGAACTGATGTCTCAAAACTGAGTAGAAATCTAAAGCTAGCAAAGTGTTTAAAAGCTGCTTTAGTCACCTGCAAAGGTAACGCCTCTGACAGCCTCCTGAAATCCACTGTAAAGATTAAAAAGGTCTTCCTCTTAGTGCAAACTGTCTGATTCTAAGTACTCATGTGACTGCAGATGCCACAAGGAGTTAGAGATAAGCTGGAATTCTGGTTCATCCTCTTGAGAAAACAGGATCTCATTCCATTAATGGAATTTCCCATGCAGAGTCCATTTCTTGAGGCCTGTCCTGAAGGCCACGGCGGGCCCTGCCGTGTGGGTTTGGGCAGTGATGACTGAGTGTGGACAGGCAGCAGCGACACACCCCTGCACCTGTTGGCAGACTGAAAGTGAGGGGAGCCTGGCTCGCCACATGGGGTTAAACACCCTGCTGTGTTGACATATTCATGAACAGAGCCTCGGGTTTTAGACAGATCCAGCACCCCCACCTCCAGCTTCACTCCCACGCATGCATTCGCGGCTTAAAGCTTTCGGGAATCCAGGATATCGTGTTCCGTGCTGATATAATGTGCCCACCAAGGGCAGTGATTTGTCCAGATCTGCTGCCAGGGTGCCAGTCTATATTTAGAGGCACAACTGTGAGTGATTGTGGTTGGAAAGGAATGCCTTCCCTCCATAATCTGAGACATCTGCCTTTCTGAAACTGAGCACTGCTGGGTGCTAATGCATGCTCAGACTTGATTCATGTGCCCCATTAGCTTCTGCTGTTTGGAGCTAAGCTGTGATGAAGTAAAGATTGAACCTTTTTCATGGGGACCTGCTATGCTTTTACTTGTTTTGTCATGTGTTGAGTCTTCTTATTTAACATTTTTCAAATGATGTGCTTCTGTTTGGGAGGAGCAGCCAATCAGAAGAAAGTTCGTAGGCTCAAAGAGGGAGGGGCTAAAACAGATGATTTCCCACAGTGGAGCAAATGAAGGTAAATAAGGATGATTTTGGCCTGAGAGTCACGCAGAGCTTCTGGTCGTGTCCCAGGATAAAAACACAGAGCTGGAAATGAGCAGAGGGAGTTTGACAGAGTAGAAGCGAGTAGAAACAGGTCGGAGTGTTTGCATAGTGACACAACACTGACCTTATCGTGTTCATGTCAGCGAGAAGAAGCGTGAGCCTGTGGCCTCGCTGTCGCCGTGGAGATGCTGAGCAGATCACATGTTTGCCTCGTCAGGACAGTCATGAGTTGTTCCAGGAGTTCAACGTGTGTGTGTGTGTGTGTGTGTGTGTGGTGTGTGTCTGTTTCCATTCCTCTCTGCTCCACTGCTGTAAAGCCCGGGGTAAACCCTCACAGTCACATGACCCGCAACAGGAAGTGAGGCATCAGTTTGCGTTATAATGGCAGTGTGGTATCCCCCGTGTTTGTGCCAAGTGCCTCTCACAACTCCTTATAGAGAGGCCTCTATTCTTAGCACATGTGCATGATATGAAAAAGTAGCTGCTGGTAGTCTGAGCCCCGCTCTTCCTGCATGGCTCCAAGTTTGAGGCTGAAATGATGGGTGGATAGTCCTCAAGTGCAATAGATTTGGTCCTGGAAACACAAGTTGCGTCTATATTAGTGGCTCAGTTTTAATTTGACTGACCCTGGAATGATATTCCTACTATTTAGGTTCATATTCTTTAGCTTTGATGTAGAAAAGATGTGCCTCTGTTGAGATATATGAGATATTTAGTAGCCAAAGCCTTACTCAGGACTGTGTTACTGGTCAGTTCCTTTGAAGAAGGCAGGCCTGGAGTCCATTCCTAGTCTCTGATTATGTTGCCTATCACAGTCATCACAGCATATCATCGTTCTTTATGAAGCAGCATAAAAAATCCAGCCGTTTTATTTCCTGACGTGCTAGTTTGTGAACAGGGAATCGGTATCAGCTGCTTTTAATATGCTCCACAGTTACTTCCTCTGTCACTGTGTGGAAATCTTCGATGGTTTAAAGATGGACAAAGGCATCGTGACATCGCCCGCTGATTTTTGTTGTTCTTCTGAAGCCGTTTTCAGCCCTGTACATTCCTGATGGTGCAGTCAGAGCACACAGACGCTCTCCATCATCACAGTACGGCTGTTGGTGATAAATGATACTTTTCTATGTAGTATTATTTGTTTTATTTTTGTCCTAAAAAGAGGTCAAATAGGTCAATGGATATCTCTCCCGGGGGAGACACCCAGGGGTTTCCTATGGTCCAGGGTTCCTTCTACCTGAGGTGTAGAAATAGTTTTAAATTGGTGATAGGAACAAATGTATATAATAATGCTGCCTTAGTCTTATATATAGCGCTTTTCAAGATACCCAAAGACGCTTTGGGTCTTTACAATTTCAAACACCATTCATTCACACCTCAATCATACTTGGTGGTGGTAAGCAGTCTGATGGAAGCGTGGCTGCTAATTCGCACCTCCGACCACCACCAAACAACACATTCCCACATAGGGGTTAAATGTCTTGCCCAGGGACACAATGACAGCGTGCGCTCATACGGGGACTCGAACCAGCGACCCTCCGGTTGCAAAGGCGAGCACCTACCCACTGCTACCTGAATCAGAAAAGAGCTGGGGACCCACGCTCCCCACGCTCACACCCACCTCTGTGGGACCTGGTACTGGGATGTTGGCAGTGGTTTCAGTGGATCCAGTCAGACTGGGATCACTCTGGAGGCGAGGCCAACCTGTTTGGCTCTTTTTGGTGTTCTTATGGCTGTTACATTAGCATCCATATGAATGCCAGGATCCAGCAGAGCCCTGCGTTGTAACGAGATGGTCGATGGCTTTACGTTGGGGGCCGTTTGGTTTAAATCCGATGTCCTCAGTGATTGTGGCGGAGCTCCTTTTAGATCACGTTTGGGGTTATTTAGCACCTCAGCTATTAGTGTGGCAACAAGACTGGAAAGGGTTTCTAGTATTATAGGACCGTGGCTGACAGACCCCGCAGGAGCCGTGAGACGCTTTTTTTACATAAATGGCTGATAAACATAACAAAGATGTTAGAATATCTGGCATAGAGAAAGGAAACAGGATAGATATAAAAAAAAAACATAAGTAGTGCCATTGAAAAGATATTTCTGTATAAACTGGGGGCATGAATGGTCCCACCCTAGCTTGGCTGCTCGAGGGTTTGTTTTTCTTTGGTGCTTCGTTTCAAAGGGTTTGTTTTGGAGTCGGTTCTCTGAGGCCCTGTCTTGGGACTGCAGACCACCTCTGAATTGGCCGCTCCTTCCTTTCATTAACTGTCTTCTCGCAGTGTTTCCGCTTATAGCTCATGCTCCTGCAGCCCGGCGTGAAATAAGACGAGCTGGACGGCACAGTGAGCATTACGTCATTGTTTCCTGGATTCACTCTGAGGAGAGATAAAGAAGAATCTTTTTTTTTTTTTTTTACCTGACTCCAACATTTATACCAGTTGTCCTTTTCTTCCCGGCATCAACCAATCACATTTCTTCCCAACTCTTTTTCACCCTCTCTCTGTGCTGGTTACCCAGGAG
>VUQK01014574.1:29023-42225 GCA_015106715.1 Bujurquina vittata
CATAAACCTTTCAGTCAGTACGCGACATGAAACTGACTTCCATTATTTCAAAGTCCCACCCACTCAGCCCCCCCCCCCTTTCCCACAGCAAACCAAACTGAGAGCCGCGGCTCTTTGTAGTTCTGCAGCTCCACACCGACTCCCCTTATCACTTCCTGTTCCCATTCTTATTAGTTTTTAAGATTTATCCCTGATTCAAATCCTTTCCTCCATCATGCCCTCCCCCTCTTCCTTCCTTCCTTCCTTCCTTCTTTCCTCTTGGCTCAAAGCCACACCAGCAGAAGGGAGATTTAGTCTCTTATGTTTGTCTCTGCACACATAATTAGGGAGCAGTATTCCTCGCCTGTGTTAGGCAGGGTTACCCACAGCATTAGCTCAGTAATTGGGACCAAAAAAGTTTTAAGCAGCAGTTCCACGCATCTGAATGAAGCGGATCCATAGCTCCGGCGAGGGTTCACAGAAAAGCCTCTTCATTATCCAAATAACTTAAAGCGCTCCAGTGTTTACACTTGCTGCAGCAAGCTGCTGTTTCTCAGCCGGCATTGTGGCGCACGCCACACTGTTTACTTCCTGCATCCTGTTTACGAGGACAACAACAGAGAGGGAGAGGAATTATTCTCAAAGGATCTGCTCCCTGCAGGATGCAAGTCCGGCCGGCTGTGGGTGCACACGGCCTCTTCAATCACAGCCACGACGCTCTCTGGATAATATAGGATCCCATGAATGAAACATGAAGGCAGCTCAGACTGTGGCCGTCTAAATAAAAGGCCCACGCTGTACATGTGTTGTATATTTCACGGTCCAGTGTGCCAGTACACGAGTTAATGCTTCAGCTGGAGCCAGTCGGATCATTAAATATAGATACTCAGACTGATGTGTGATCCTCTGACTGTGGCGGGCTTCTGTGTGTGAGCATACACGAGTTTCTTTGATCAGTGATTTCTCTGTGTAATCATTTGCGCACACACAGGATCACAAACGCACACACACATTGGTCTGTGTCATGCACCCAAACCTCAATATCAAGGCAGTTCCAGGAACAAAGAACTCAGTGGCAGCAACACAAGCTGCACACACCACACCACAACACAACAACAACACAACCTGATTATCCTCCTATAACGAGGATAATCAGGAAATGCTTTGATGCGGGCTGGCTTTGGGATTGGGAAGTCCCTCCTCTATGAACCTGCAGTTTTCCTCGGTCAGAGAAACCATTCGTTCATCAGTGGGTGACATCACAGTGGCTCTTTTAAATAAAAGTGTGTGTTGTAGTGGGCAAAAAAATGCTGTTATAATGATGGATGCTCATAAAAATATTGATTAATGCAGCTTTAAAAACGATGAAACACTTCCGGCCTGTTTTCCCTGTAACGCTTCCTCTCCTGCTCGCTCCGTAGGCCCTCGTGCGACTTCCCCCTCAGATTTCTCAGAGCGAAGAGGTGCTGCGCTTCTTTGAGACCAAGGCTGAGGACATCAACCCCCCCGTGGAGTGAGTGAGACACACACACACACACACACACAGTTTATGCACAGACTAACCAGCACCAGCACATGTCCTGTGACGGAGAAACCTTTGAGTGTGAAAGCATTTAAACTTTCGGGGGTTTAAATGGGCACCTGTTTGTACTGCGACTGTGAGCTAAAGTTAGCTACACCTTAACAGGTGGTGCTGTGGGTTTTGATGTGTTAGCATGTTGCTTTTGGCTGGTAGAGCCGTCCTGTCGTGCACAGTAATACAGGTGTACGCGTTTCACCTGATATCAAAATGTCATACTGCAGGAGCTTTGCTATAGTAACACTAGTGCTCTCAACATAAGGCAGGTCTGAGTATGTCTGAGCATCAGAGCTGCTTCAGAAGCCTCCACCAGAGCACAGCACTGTTCCTGCTGCAGGTGGAAAGGACACACCTGCCTCAGCTCTTGAGGCAAAAACACACCTTTAAGTAAAACCAGACTACAAAGGCACACAGGAAGGAGACAAATGACTCAACCATGCATTTGTAGCTCCTCTTCATGTGACAGCAGGAGCAAAGAGTGGCTGGAAATGACTGGTGTGGTTACACGATGGAAAAGCGAAGATACAGCATCCCAGGTGTTTTGTTATGTAACAGTATTGTACAGACTCCTGACAAGTTACAAGCTTCAGCTACGTTACCTAGTGCTAATTTCCTTGAAATATCGTGACATCATTTTGAGGCTGTATCGCCCACCCAGGTTTGCTGGTCTGCAGCATTCAGGCTTAACACAATGTCACAATCTCCCCAGGGGTGGACGTCCCAGCAAATGCACCCCAACGTCAGACCGTGCAATGCTCAGAGAATCTGCAAAAACCCAAGAGCTCCATGTCAGACTCTACAGGCCTCAGTTCAGTTAGCATGCTAAAGGTTAAAGTTCATAACGGTATGGCTGTGTCTCCTCCTGGGATTGAACTGGAGAGCTAAAATTGAATCATGCAAGAGGACAGTGATCCCAAGCACAGCAAAGTGTTGGCGCTGATTGTGCAGGATGCAAACATGATGCTAAGTGATGACGTAAACCACGTGTGTTGATGTAGTGTAACACAGAACAGCTCAGATGCTACTGCGCTCATTACCTCTGTCTGCTCTCACTTTCTAGTCTATTCCCAAATCAGCTCTTTCTCACTGAGTTCGTTAAAACCTCCTACCAGGCCAGGGGGAGCGGGAGGGAAGGGCTGTTACAGAGAGAGGATTTGATGGATGTGAGTGTGGGAGGAGGAGAGTGACTTGTTTCATAGCAGGAGATAGCCCCTTTGGGTAGTTGTTAATTAGAGAACACACTCTCCTCTCCGAACCTCAATGCCCGTATCGCAGTATTCATTTGTAATGTGTTCCTGAGACAGCTGTGCCCCAAGCCAAGCACTCCTGCAGAATCCGGGGTCTTCCTGGTATTCCTCTTCTCCACATTTCTGGCATAGTGACCTTTGTCTTCCAGTGTTTGCCAGTAATGGAGCACGTCTCGTCGCTCTTCTTCCTCCTCCTCTAACACGCCCTCATAAATTCGAATGCGTTTAATTCACGAGACATCTCGAGGTTACAAACGCCACCACGGACGTTCTTTGCTCAGCAGCTTTTGTTCCCTCGCTGTCCGCACAGCTTCCTGTCAGACCTGCATTCTTGTCTCTGGTTTTTCTCTCTCTCGTCGTGCCTCTCATTCTACTTATGCACTTCACCTCATTCCTTCCAGCCCCTTTGTTCTGCCTGTCCTGTATATGCCTGTGTACTTTGGTGCATAAAGGCATCCCATTAATCTTGATGCCAGGGGACGTGGGAGATGAAGTCATACACGTGGAGCATCAATAATGTGTGCAAGCAGTGACCTCATCTCATACAGCCCGTTATCCCTCATCAGTTACACACACACACACAGTGGTGTACAGAATTACTTTTAATGCTTCATTTACCTCCTCTGAAACTAAGTAGATGGCAAAACAAGAGCGCCATATAGAAAGTTGGCTGTATAGCCCTTCAAATCAAAGGGACCAGCACAGTGCACTAAACAAAGCCTGCACAGGGGGAACCAACAGAGGTCCGAAGGTTGACCCCTGAGGAACTCCATGAGGATGCTGTAAATTTCTACTTAGATTAACAGAGAGAAAAATTGAGTTCAAAGCTGCAGTTGCCATCTAGCAGCAACAAGGAAGAGCTGAAAAATTATGCTGCGGTTCCTCTAATGGCCACTTGAGGTCAGCTCATTACATATTCATAGCCTGGTACCAAAAATATTTTTGGTCCCTATAGCTATCTTTACCTTTTATAACAATTATATGCAGTAACTTAATTATGACTCACTGACAGGTGTTGTTATATGGGCATCTGTAGCTGCTAGCTATCTGCTAGGCTTCACCCAGAACTGGACCTCTGGACTGTGTTTGTGCTGTTGGGGCCTTTTTATTCCAATTACCTGACTAATAATATGGCTGCTGAGGCTTCATTGGACTAACAAACTGTCCAAGCAGGCCACAAAAAAGGGTGCAGAGAATAAAAGATGGAAACTATCTTTGTTTGGGAAGATTCAGTCACATTGTGCATTCCAAGATGAAAATGTGTTTTTATGGCAGCTCTTTAATTCTAACATGTCAACTGTTCGTCTTTCTCTCTAATCTCCCATCCTTTTACCGAGTAACCAATTAATTTGGATATATAAGACCAAAGCCAAATGCAGTGCACCATTAATATGTAAAAAAGCAGCGTCTGATTTAATCTTCCTAAATAAGTCGATCCCAGTTCCCAGCATCAGGGCAATAAAGAGAAAACTCAACTCATTTTCCAGTCACAAAGGGGCAAACAGTCTCATTTGTATTCACTGATCAATGAGATCACATGCAGATTGAACCCAACTATAAATCACCGTGAGTGAATTTACATGGAGTAACACTCGCACCAATGCCAGCTTTGTAAAACCGATGACGCTCAAAGGGTCCTCTGAGGATGTCAGCCTGAGGACGAGCTGCTCTTCCTTTAGATTCAGATCAAATGGATCTAGAACCTCACCTGGCTGAGTCCCTGCAGGCTCACGCTCCATCTTAATAACTGAAGACAGTACTGAGGGGGGTGAAGTGCCCACTGTCTGCTTTCAAAAATAGCTCTGCTCAGTAAATGGTGAGTTAGACGAGGACTCCACTTGTGTCACGGCTAAATTGGATGGGCTCCTTTCATTCCCTACCCATAATGCATCTGCTAAATGAAAATGAATCATGGGGAAGGGGGTGTTCAGGAATGAGATTGGCCACTGATTCAAAGCCTTGATTGGACAGTGTGTGTGTGTGTGTGTGTCCTGAGTGCTGTGGAGGAAGAAATGCGACCCTGAGGGCCGAGCTGCTGAGGAGCCATGCGAGCACATCCTGATGCGTTTCTCTTTGTGTGGGACGGGTGCGCGCTTTGAAGGCTTTTAAATGATCTGTCACGTTTTCTGCATTAAACAAAATAACATCTGCATAACAGCTGGAATTTGACAGGAAAGTCGGTAGGTGGTCCCCTGCAGCTTTCCCAGGACTTTTCCACGGTACTTTTTGTAACTACCGTCTGCAGAATTGAACTAAAACCTCCACCAGCAGGGGGAGGCATTTTACCAGCAGCTGTTTCTCTATACCTGTCTGCTTCCTGCCTGTTCCCAGGCTGCCGTAAGAAAGTGTTCCTAATGACTGGCCTGGTTAGATAATCTCACAGATCCTGAGCGCCTGTTGGCTGCAGTACAGCAGATCCCAGATGACCGCAGCTGATTGAAGGCGAGGTCGTCTGAAGCAGCACTAACAGGTGACTGCAGGGTGGCTACATTCATTGTTTACATGGTAGCATCTATAAGGACTACCTCCTCCTCACTGCTTCACAGTGTAAATCACCTTTGTCTCACAAAAACAAAGTGTCTCAGTATTTCCACAGGTCTGATACCCGAGCAGTTCCCTCCGTCTTACCTGTGCAGGTACGCGACTCTCAGGCTCCTACCAGCAGGTCATGCTGACACGTGTCTGCTGCTTGAGCGCTCTGATCTGACGTGCAGTAATGAACTCATGTTCATGCCTTCCTGTGGCGGTTTGATGGTTTTTGCAGCTGAGCTTGAATGTTTTCACACTGACCGACCTTCATGTCTTAAATTACTCGTGGACTGTGGTTTGGCCTCGGTAAACTTGTCACTATAACCTGGATTCCTGCTACCTGAGCGGCTTACAAACCATCTCATTACAGCTGACGGTCCAAAGACCTGCCAGCAGGTACGCTCAGGCAGGACTCGTGTGGTGGTGGTTGGGCATCAATGCTGCGATGAAGGGGAAACCCCGTTTGTATCATCTCACAGCTTTGCTGTTGTTCATCCATTAAACACAGACGCTCAGAAGCGCAGTGTTACAGCGAAGGGTCCATTTATGATTTCCTGTTCACCCGAATGAGCTGAAGCTCTAATCATGATATTAATGCTTCATATTAAATGGCTGCTGCAGTTTAACTCGACGAACTTTGGTGCTCAGAAATCATTTTTAGGCCTAATTCTATTTTATTTTCTATTGTACAAACTCACAGAATGGAAACAAGCAGGCAGAGTGAGTGAGCTGCATCTTTGAGCAAATACCAGCTTCGTTATGTCAACTCTGACCATGTAAACAAAATCAAATACCGTGGAAACCCCACGGTCCAAATAAACGGAGGTTCTTAGTGATCACTGAGTTAGAGGCGGTCTCTCTGCTCGTGGATGTAATTGGAGCCCGATGCTGCTTTTATCCCGACGACGCTGGTGTGCAGATGTTCCAGCTGCTGCTTGCTTTTTAAAACATGCTTCCAAAAGGTGCAGCTAATCTGAATATTCCTCTTCCCCTGCGTAATGAGGCGTCACTTTGAGTCTGCATAATTTGGTACCCGAGTGTTAATTAGAAAACAGTGAATGACGCAGCAGCTGAGGAAGGACCAACGGGAAGCTGCTGTGGGAAAGTGGTCCTCAGGATGGATAAAGGAGCTGTGACGGGGAACCGCTAACTGAGAATAGCCGATGCAGCAGGGAGAGCTCTGCTGGATCCCACCGTAGACCTGTTTGGTAGGTGATGGTTTCCTGAGCCAGAGGGTGTTTGTGTGTGTCTGAGGCCGCCCAGGTGGAGGGAGTTTGTCGGGGGCTTAGCAGAGATCTCTGCTCTGCTTTTTGTGGATGATGCATCCTGTTGGTTCATTAACTTGCCCTGGGGTGGTTTGCAGCTGAGTGTGACGCAGCAGGGATGAGAATTAGCATCTCCAATCGGAGGACGTGGTTCTCAACTGGGTGGAGGGTGGAGTTCACTCTGGGTGGGAGAGGAGTTCATGCATGTTGGGGTGTTACTCAGAAGTGACTTGAGAACTGCAGGAGACTGAGAGACGTGGACGCCATGCTGGCCTTTTCCTGCCATCAGAGAGCTGAGCGCGGAAGCAAAGCTGTTGATTTACTGCTTGATGTGTTCCTACCCCTCACCTGTAGTCAGGTGGGACAGTGACTCAAAGAGTGAGATTGCTGATATAAGTGACGCACTTTGTAGGGTGTGGGGGCTTAGCCTTAGAGACGGGCTGAGGAGACGAGTAGGGTCTGACTGGGGTTCTTCTGACTGCTCAGTGAGGTGTTCAGGGCATGTCCATCTGGAAGGATAATACATCTCAGCTGGCTTGAATACCTGCATATCCCCTCAGGAGACCTGAGCTGACCAACGGTGGCCTCGTCTTCTTTCTGTTCTCCAGAGTTATGAAACATCCCTCCCAGTTTCCCACCTCTATTATTCTCGTCCCGCTGTGAGCAGGAGACAGCCGACATGCTCACTCTTCGTGGATAAGCCGCCGCTTCAGTGTTAGGATCAGCGGCGCTCACCGGAGACCGCACGAGCGCACGGCAGCTGTGTCGACGGGGTTAAACGCGAGGAGCGGTCAGCCGAGCATTCATTGATCCGGAGCAGGAACTTCATGCGGTTCTATTAAAAATGTCTGTGATCATACAGATGGAGAGACGGAGCAGCAGGAGAACGGATGCTTGCTGTGAAGCATTTATTTCAGTGCTGCTCTCGTCTGCCTCTCAGCTCTGTGTTTTTCCACCATCACCCTGCATGGATGCACTCATTCACCCAGATGAGGTGTCTGACTCACTGGTGCTCACACACTCTCTCACGGGGTGTTGTCGGCCTGGGGAGGGAACCTGCTACCGTAATAGCTTTGGGAGGGCCTGACTGTGTGCGAGTGTGATAAATAGAGCGGGCTGTGACAGCTGAAGCTACCAGGGTGATGAAATGCATGCACTTGATTATTTCCTGGAGAGTGAGGAAGGAGAGGGGGAAAGAACAGAGGCATGGGGATCTCTCTCTCGGGAGAAGAGTAGGTCACACCGCAGACCTGTTTGGTTGGTTGACTTGTCCTGAGCCAGAAGAATGGAAACGTGTGCACCAGCTCTGCCCTCATTTAGACTTTGCAGCCATAGAGGCGTTCACTGCATTGCATTTAGGTTTAATATAAAGGTTAAAATGAGGGCTATCATGAATTCACTCCTAACAGTGTTCAGCTCCTGCTGTGCAGGACTGCGTCTGGTGTCTGTGATCTGATTAGAAAAGGATCCACATGGCTGCAGGCAGCACAGGAGTCAGTCCATCAATCAAAGCTCCAAAATGGACAGAGACCCCGAGCCCACCCTCTCCCCTCGGTGTATATCTGAGCGATGCTGACCCCTGTCTGCAGAGGGCTGTACTGCAGCACTGAGCTGATGTCACTCTCCTGCAATCATCAGTGGCTCCTTTTTGAAGTCCAGCAGCCCTGATTTGAACGTTTTAAAGGAGCTTCTGTTGGAGCTCTGGTCTTCTTCACCCCGCAGAATAAAAACTACAAAAAAATATTACTGATAAAGTACAAAAATGAGGCTGATATTAAAGCAAAGACTCTTGTCGATGTCTTTGGAGCTTTTATGGATCAAACACATGGAAACTGCTGAACTGCTCAACTCATCAAATTCACAGCCGTCTGCATGCCGGGGACGCCAAATGAATCAAAGATGGTTACTGAAGTAGAATATTCTCATATTTTTTCAGCCTTTTTGTTTGAGCGTCCCTTTATAGCACCAATAAGAGTCCACCTGAGGAGTCGTGCACAGGGATCTATGAGGAGAATCGGTGCTCTCCGCCCAGAGCTGGCTTCCTGCTGTCTGAACCAAGAAGCAGCCACCCTGCTGTGCTGTTATACTGATGGAAGAACAGTTTGCAGTCCGCTGGTGTCCTGAAACATTGTGCGTCCATAACCAATTTCAACATGTGGTTTAAAAAAAAAGAAAGCTTCGTAAATCTGATTTTGGTGACAAGCCAAAGGTTGTGAGTAGATTTGTGCACCTCAAACTCTTTATCAGCTCAGAGGACTCTGGAACTCCTTAAATCTGCATGTGAGAGGCAGATTTAAAACTGTCCACATGGTGGCGTCCTCTGCAATACAAACCAATCCCTTTGAGCTGCTGCTCCACCTGCTCACACCTCCCTGGGCTTCATCTATAAACGTCCCACCGCTGCGGCCTGGTGCCGTCCTCTCGCCGTGTGAGATAGATTTCCCCTGCATGAAAGTGTCCTGAGCTTCCTCCTCGTCTGCTTTCCCCGCTTTGCGAGACATATTTTATTTCCCCTTCTCTTACTTGGCACTTTTTCCCCGCAGATCTTGCATTTTTATCGAGTCTGTTTGCGCGGATCTGGGCAGTGATTTGTTTCATCTGTCGGGGCCTTCGCTTGGCAATCATATAACTATCAGCCTAAATGGGAGATCTGTCCTCTGCAGACCATAACACTGACAAATTTCTCTATTAATATGCGCATACTGCATTTGAGCCGCGGCCCTCCTATAGGCCACCCTAGTGTTAGACACGGGCGATGTCATCATCATTCATCATGCCCCCTCTCAGCCCTCGCCATGAATAACAATAGGCTTTGACCTTGACTCGTTCTGGCGATGCTGCGAGATTATCAGATTATTGCTGGATAAGTCAGAAACTTGTGTGATTGGTCAGTTTTTTGGGCTCCCCACGGGGGACTGCTTAAGTGGTGGCGTTACCCCGGTGATGGAGCGTTTGGGGGCTCATCAGGATTAAGGTGCTCGACTCTCTGAGGAGCGAGCTGTTTCCTGTTTCCTGACTCACAGGGCGCGCTCATCTGAAGCTGAGCAGCTTAAAATGATTCTGGGCTGGATTTGAGCTTAAACTGGGAGGTTTACATGGAAACAAAATAAAATAACTGAGTTATCTTAGGACCTGGACAGGAAACCAGCTGATCAGGGAGGCATATTAAAATCATGACCCACCCATATGACACTGCAGGAAAGCGTTCGCTGAGCTCAGATGGGCTGCGGCTGTTTTCCCATAGATGTCTATACAGTCTGACTTACAGTGTAAGCAGTCGCCCCCTACTGGCCATTAGAAGAAATGCTGGTTTAAGGCACCCTGGCTGTGGTAGGTGGAGGCTTCCTGTTGCGGAGTGATGTGGCTGGACCGCCGGTGTTTCGCTCACATTAAACTAGTTCCTGCATGAAACTGTTCACAAAAAGTTTTTAAGGCATCCAAATTTCTGAAAAGTCATCAAAGCACAACAAGGTGAGCGCCATTTATTTCGATTATATGTAAAAAAACGTAGAGATCTCCAACTCATGTCCGAATTATCTAAATTACAGATGAAATCAGAGAAATCAGACAAATAAACCTGGATGCATCAGCTGATTTAGCTGCCTGTTGTACGCTCGCTAATTGTGGCTGCACTCCTGTGGACAGACTGAGGCTCAGTCTTATCGTGGCCGTGAGGACGGGGGGCCTGGGGGTAATGGAGCTTAGAGTCGGTGGGCTTGTGGGTGGGGAGGTTGGGCCGAGGCTTAGAAAAGACCTCTGTGGGGGGAGTGCAGAGAGTGAGGGGAGGCTAAGGCGATAATCTGGGGTAGTGTTTATTTACTGGACTTGCAGGGTCGCCTAGCAGGAGGCCAGTGAGAATCATTAAGTTGCATCCATTATGCTAATGGCAGTAAACACATTGATTAGCCCTGTATCTGCCAGCCCCACTCAGACACTTCTAATCAGCACATCCAGCTTTCTGGGGCCACTTTTCAAGTTTCTTCCTCAGATTTAAGCTACTGAAACCTAAATGTAGGCAAATGAAAAAGAACATCAGTGATGCTGATTTGCCTTCATAGCCTTAAAAACCACCCCAGACCCTCTTTGTCAGCTGACCCCAGCTACTGAACTGACCTGCGCGACCCTCAGGTCACACAGATCACAGTTCCAGGACACTAACGCCTCTGCTTCGGCTCGGATTCAGAGCTCAGAGCTCTGGAACTGATAAGATGTTCCCTGAAGTGCCAGCGCTCCATGGAACTCCGGTCAGCAAGAAACTATGACGAAACGTCAGTGTGTGATGAAAGGTGTGACTGTGTGTGTGTGTGCAGACTTCAGGATTTAGACTGTCATCCAAACACTGCTGCTGTCATAATAACATCCATTTTTAATTATGCGTCATCACCATGAACGTGTGTTTGTGCGTCCAATGATCTGTCACCACAAATAGTTTTTCCTCGAATCTCTAAAATATGGGAAAACAAAAGCTTAGCAGCTCCTCTGTGAACACAAGGCCTCCTCCAGCCTATTTTCCACCACTGCATCTGCACGTGGCCTCTCACCTCTCGCTTCCTCCTCTTCGTGCCTCCAGTAGATGTAAAGCGCTGGCAGCTGGAGCTGGTTGCTCGGCCCTCGGGGGGAGTGTTTGATTTCAGCCTCAGGGACTCGGGTCAGCGGCTAAACTCTGGAGCCTGTGTTTCTGGTCTCCCTTCTTCATCCTCCCAGCGTCTCTGGGTGTTTTGCCCCTCCTTTGTGTCCTAATGTTTAACAGATGCCTCCAAACCCACACCTCTAAATATAAAGCCAGAAACAGCCGTCTGTGCCCCCACTGGCTTGTCCTGGTTTAATGTCAATGCAATATTTAATGTTAAACACCTTCCTGCTCCGTTGCAGTAGTTTCTCCTCTGCTGTTAATGAACTGCTCTGTGCTCGTATGCTGACGTTTGAAGTCGGAGCAAAGTGCCGCGCAGGCCTGCTCTTCTGAATGCTCGACGCTAACAAACATCCACACAGGATATAAGCTCACCTTCATTGTGCTGTCAGCAGTTCCTGCATCAGGACCCGTGATCTTTTATCAGAAGCTGAACTCTGCTCTCCTCCTGGACTTGTTGTTTAGAGTTCCGAGGTTGTATTTGCCTTTCAAACCATGCACAGCATGGATAGACTCCCGGGGAGCCGGCTAAAGTACTTTTCACTCTGCTGCTGTTTTCCTTCAGGAAAAAGCCTCATTCATGGGCTGCTGTCCTCACCTCCTTGATAAGTTACAACCAGCCATTTCCAGGTCTCACACGTGCACCTTTTGTGTTGCCCCTAAGAGGAGATCATTCACCGTTAGCTTGTTCAATTACCCCAGCAGGCACGCAGCATGTGTATGAAGCTCTTTGTGGCTGATGGAGGGGGGGTTTCCTTTTACATACTGGCTCACTTGTATTTGTAGGCCAATACATTTCCCTTTCTTTATATTGGAAGATTATTTTGTTCTTTCACAACAAGGTCCAAAAGCTCAAACAGCATCAGCTGCTGTAAAGAGAGTGCTGGAGGCAAAATCACAGAAATCCTGGTTCAGTCCTGAAAGTCGTGGACCGAAGCTGGGGTTCAGTGCTGAAAACACTCGATTTGGCACAGAGACCTTCTGGCAGGTGGCTAAAAGAGGAGTACTGGGCATATGGAAATGGGAACACAGCCTTTAACATTCCCTGGAAATGTAAAACATTCCTTCTCACCCCAACAGAGGATATCAGAATCTTTCAAAGCCACTACGGAAAATCCTGAGTGAAAAGGGCAAACATCTTGGCTGATATCCTGCCTGCTCTGAGGCTTCCCGAAGCATACTTTCCACTGAGCCTCATCCAGACACAGACATGAGATCCATTCCTCGTGTATTAGAGGTCGTGTGTCCAGCCTGGCTCGAGGTGGACGGGAGGAGATGAGGGGTCAAGTCCCGCTCTCTCTGTGTCCCACTTTGGTGACAATGAAACATATTCTGCTTGCTAGCACGCAGAGATCTTGGTGGAGAGGTCGGTATAAAGGCTCTATTCATCTGCTGCGGTCGGTCGCAGAGAGGCAGATACAGCACATCGGATCACAGGACGAAGGGACGGAGAAAAGAGAGCTCAGTGACACTGAAGAGTCAGGAGCTGCTGCCTGAAACCACACGTGTGCGTGCGTGCGTGCGTGCATGTATGTGCGCGCACGTGTGCTGTCTCGTTGTTCTGCCCAGTGTGTGGGGACCTGAGTGCAGTTGCAGTGAGAGCCAAGAGGAAGTATTCATGAACCTCATGCAGGGAGAGGGCATTGCTTTAACCGCTGGCCACGCTGCCTCGAGCTCGCCCGTCCTATTAGCCCCTCATTGATGAAATGGGCGGTGCCACGGGTGCTGTCCCAGGTAAAGATTGTTCTCCTGAACCAGTCTCTGCGGAGCTGCCATGAGTTACATAAATGATTCAGCCTGCAGAAACTTCTTCCACTGTCTGGCTCCAAACTGCTGAGAAAGGCACTGAATGCTCTCTGCTGGGGGGGGGGGGGGGGGGGGCGGGGGATCCTTTTGTCCCGGTTTTTTCGCCCCCCCCGCCGCGGGGGCCCCCCCCACCCCGGGCGGGGGGGGTTCTCTCTGGCCCTTTAGCC
>VUQK01014575.1:0-14418 GCA_015106715.1 Bujurquina vittata
CCCCCCCACTCCCACCCCCCCCCCCCCCCCCCCCCCCCCCCCCCCACGCCCCCCCCCCCCCCCCCCGGAGGGGGGGGGGGGGGGGGGGGGGGGGGGGGGGGGGGGGGGGGGGGGGGGGGGGTACTGTATCCAGATAAGGAGAAGGTTAAGCCAACGCATGGAGGGAAGCTCGGTTGCACTGCACCTCATGCAGCTGTTTAGGTTATGTTTAGTTAGTTCTCAAAGTGCAGGGAAGGAACCATGCATTCATAACCGATTCAAGTCCAATATGGTTTCACTTACCAGGCGGGATGTTACCTAGCTCTGTAAAAACACAACACAAAAAAAGGGGAAAGAAAAGATGGGGGGAAAAGAAAAAGGCAATGCACAAATCAAAAACGGCATCCCCCAAAATTCAAAAAAAAAATAATTAAATAAAATTTAAAAAGATATAAAAAATAAAATAAAATATTCTAACTGTAAACAGAGCATCCTGCTGAACAGAGGCTGGCAAAACTCAGTATCAACACAAAACAAAGTAACCATGCAAAACTGTACGGATCTCATGTACCAGAAGTTAGAGCGCTAAAATTGAATGGCATCAACTGTCAGTTACACAATAATGAGGCCGGCTTCTATTCAGCAGAAGGCAACAAGCGACAGCGCCTCAAAAGGCCCAGCATGCAGCTGACCAGTAACCGAGCGCACCTCCTGAGAGCCAAACCATTTCCAACAAGGGTGTGCAATCTTTGGTGTCAAATTAATACTTACACACTCTTGGAAGAGAAATGCATCATCGTCTTCAACAGCCCAGAATTTAATTCTCAAGTTTTACCCGACATGATATCACTTTCAGTGGGTGGGCAAGGTCTGGTCTGTGTTTTGGTCTCTGACGTCTACCGCAGTGCAAACTGAACAGGATTCTACTTGATTGTGCTTTTTACCTTGCAGAGCGTTCCCTAGCAGCGCATCCAGCTCCGGGTTGAACTCTGCTTTCTCCTTCAGCATGTGAAAGAGCAGCTGGTTCTGTGTGGCGCTGGTAATTTCAGTCTGCTTCAACCTGCCCTCCATCACCTTCACCTGAGACTCCCTCTGAGCTGCCTGCAGGCCCTGAAGAGGTCACATCACAATGTTGAAATGAAACATTTCACCCGCAGATGCTACACATACGTGGACGCACTCGCACGTCATGCTGCTCAGCTTTCACTGATACTGTGGGCTATTTTACTCTACAGCAGCGCTTCTCAAGTATTTAGCCCCTATTCAGAAGTATTGATTTTTATCAGTTGAATCTCTATTTTTTAAAATATTGTTAACAAGCTGAATTTTGGGTAAATAAAAGGTCAGCGTGGAAGCATCGGGTCGCATACAGCCCACCTGCAGCGTCACTTTCTATTAACTTAGAACTGCGTTTCTTCTACATAAGATTTATACCATGTCAATGAAGCTAAATCACATGGATGTATAATGAAACTGAGTGGATGCTTTACTCATAAGGTGATGTTTTCAGTGTACAGGTGTGATTTTTCTCTGTGAGGGACGGCACCTTATTAATTGCCATTGACATGAAGTGATCGAGGAGAAAACGAGCCTCCACCAGAGTGCAGGACCCAATCACAGCCGAGACGTCCACGGTGTCGCCTTCCTCCTGGGGAGGTCAAAGGGTGAAATTTGAAGACAACAGCGAACAGCAATGAAAATCCCGTTAACAAACCCACATGTTAGTAAAATAAGCGGAGAACGCTGAACGTTTTCTCCCTTGTAGTGCATTAATGAGATTCAGAAATGCTGAGTGTCACATATTTGACAACCTTCAGGAAGCAGTCTCATCAATGTAAGTGTAACGTCAAAGCTGGGGAGCAGCAGCAATGTATACCTAACACTTGTGAAATATTAATAGCTGTTTAACAACCAAATCACGCTGAAAACTCACGTTTAGTATATATTTCTATTAATAGAACTGTGCGTACTAAGAACCAGTGTTATATCTAAAGCACGTTAAGGCCTGAGGGAACTGCTTTAACCCATTTACAGCTACTGCAGCTAAACAACCAGTCTGAGGGCTTCAACATTTGGCTCTAAGGCTGCTAATTTCCAGAATCAGAAGCTTCCTCACCTTGGTTTCCTCCATCTGCATGATGTTGGCCTGACAATCTGCAATACTGTCGTTGATGTAGTCAATGTTGGCCGTCAGTGCTTCCACTTCCTCATTGAGGGGAAGAACCGTCTTCTCTGCCTCTGGCCCCTCTCTGAGCAGCCGGTCCCTCTTCCTGAGGACCTTCTCCTTGCGCTTGGTCAGCTCCTCCCTTTGCTGTGTATTTAAAATGAAACAATTCTTATAGATCTTCAATCGTGGAGTCGTTTCTGAATATGGTGAAAGTTCAAGATGATTAGATCTACGTAAAGTTATGGCAGGTTTTATGTTCATTCTTTGAAGCCAAATGACAATGAATCACACCTTTTCTGCTCAGCTAACATTCCAAACCTCCATAACCGTGTCCTGCTTCAGGATTTCACCTTGAGAAGGCGGTTCATGTCGGCCTCCATATTAGAGATGGTCATCCTCTGCATGATGACATCAGAGATCCGCCGCTCCAGAGACTGCCACTTGTTACGAGCCATTCTGGTGGAGTAAACACCTCCTGCACGCCTGTAAGACGACCTGCGCGTGCAGCATCACTCATCAGCGAGGTGACGGAAATTATTTTAAGCCTAAACGTATACATTCAGAGAGGATGTAGAAAGTAATGATCACTTGAGACCCCCCCCCAAAAATCCTCTGAGATGGACTTAAGAACCCCTTCATCAGCAACAACTTACAATTTTAGATTTTAAAGTGGACTTCCTCCAGCATGACATTTATCCACAACTATTAGCTTAATGTTTCACTTACCTTCTACTCTGTTTATTAGCCATCTAGCATACTTCATGGCCCATTTCATACTGATAGCTAAAAGTTTTAAATGTTTTACATAATAATGTTTCATTTTTGCTTTTTAGCTTTAATTTGTAGGTTTTCAATAATTAGAGTTTTCCCAAACTGTTTATTCACAATTTTATCCACATTTCAGCTCAATCCATCTATGCTAGGGTTAGGGTTGGGGTTGGGGTTGGGGTTGGGGTTAGGGTTGGGGTTAGGGTTAGGGTTAGGGTTAGGGCTCTGCACACACAGACTCACCGAGTGCCATTGGGACCGCTGCTGCTGGAGGAATACATGCGTCCAGAGGGCGGTCGGTGTGGGGAGTCTTGGACTGGTTCTGGAAGATTGGCCTTTCTGATGACCTTACCAGAGGTCGGTCTGACCTGCCTCCTCAGAGCGGTCACCTGACACACGCAAAGCAAAGAGAAACGTGGGTAAAGACAATGCTTGGATCTATAGTGGCACCAGCTTGCACAATTTAAACCGTTTCATCTGTTATCACACATTTTTTCCTGATGCCGCTCACCTCCTCAGTCTTCCTCCTCAGAATAAGCTCCTGCTGCCTTTTCTGAGCTTCCAGTAACTTCAGTTGATGCTGGGGAAGAAACGTGAATATTGTATCAGCAATGAAAGTGATGAAACTTTTATAAGTTTAATTATAAACGGGTCAAAAGAGAGAAAATTCCCGTCACCAACCTCCTGTCTGCGCTGGTCCTTCTTCAAAGAAGCTATTTCTCGGTTTCTGCGAGACTCATTCATCCTGTTCTTCTCCTGCTGCTCTTTCATCTGCTTCATAAGACGGACCTGGACAAACCATATTAAACAATATTAGACTCAGTAGCAACATGCAAGGAGGATCACTGTCATATCCGGCACAGAGCCATCTCCTTAGTCCGTACCTTAGTCCTCTTCATTTCTGCCACATCCAGCTGAAGCTTCTTCAGCTGTTTCTCGTACTGTGATTGGTTCTTGAGAAGGCGGGCATGCTCCTTCTGAGCCGACTGGAGCTTTTGAAGCTCCTTGTTCATGAGGCTCAGTTTCTTCTCGTATTCAGCTTTGATTTTGCGAGCCTTATCCTCCGTACCGCTTTCTACCGAATCTGAAAATAATTCAGAAAAAAAACACCACCATCACATTTTTAAATCCAACCGTGCTGTGGGACAGTCTCTCTCAGCTGTTGGTGGCTGACTTTATCTGCAGGTGGATTAAGTGGGAGTTCAGCATCAGCCTACCAAAAATGCACGGAACAGGATGCGCCTCCTATGGCAGCGGAAGAGGTTTAACCTGCCAGACACACTTATGGTGCACTGTTGCTGCCAAGGACTAAGCCGAATGAAGGTGCCACCAGTTCTGTGGAGAAGGGGATTTTCTGCAACCTCCCACCTCTCCATGTTAACACCACCAGCACCCCTGAGGCAAAAGATTGTGGCCAGCTCCTCTCACAGTGGAAAAATATGTATTTTACCCCGCACAGGATCCATTACTCTGATGTATTTCCAGTTTCCGTGTTACCCGAGTGCGGGAAGATGGGTAGGAGGCTGCGGTCTATCACGTCCAAAACCACAAGTTTGTTCCTGTCTGCAGCCGGCCCCTTTTACCACTGACTTTGACCTCACCATCATAAACACTAGATGTGTTATTAACGCTTAGGAAGAGCCCATGTCTATGCATTACATTAACACATATTTTGGACTATCATCCTTCCAAACACAGCACATACTCTTATACTCAGTACTGTGAACATTTGCCTCAGTTTACACATATGCTGATGTTGCACAGCTCTAACACTTCTTACTTGGAAATAAAAGTGATTGTGAACACAGTCACACTTTCTATTTGCATACAACATGTTTTACAAACACTAGATGAACAAATCGTGCGTGTGTGCGTAATAAGTCTGGCTTTAAAATGCGTCTCAGACAGACCTTTGTCTGCTCAGGCTCAGACCAAATATGAAGGCTATAAGATGAATTCTTCTAAACATAAGAGAGACATGTAACAAGACTGAAATAAGCTGATCACAGGCGGCGATATGATGAACCAAGCCCACATGTGCCTCCTGGTGGAGGATTCTATCCAAACTCCCGGGTCACATACATGCTCTGCCCTCATTGGTGACCTCTCACCTCCCTCTCGCCATCTTACTCATGTTTTGGAGGACGCGGTCTCGTTCCAGCTGGGTGTCTCTGATCTTGCACTGCAGCATCATCAGCTTCTGCTCGTACTGCTGTTTGAGCGTGTGCAGACGCCGCTGGCTGTTCTCCAGCTCGTCAATCAGCTTCTGTTTAATGGCGATCTCACAGGTGATGTTGGCCAGATCTGCCTGGTAATTCTCTGAGAGACACAGACGATGATTAAGCACCTACATCCACAGTTGCAGGCACAAATCTCGAGCAGTTCTTGGATTTCAGCTTTAGAGGGCGCAATTAAATAATCTTGGATTACATAATCATAAGGTTTAGTTTGTTTATTCCCCATTTTCAACTTGAAAATAAAGAAATGAAAGAAAAAAAGTCCCCACTTCTGTTAAAGGCACGAGACTCTTATTGCCTTCATCACAGTTGTAAACATGAACCTGTTTGCTTCCGGTGCCCTGTGGTGTCCCTGCATTCTGGGATCTTTTTTTAAAGCTCACTTTGAGGCAGAGCCCAAAGAATATCATGAATGGCGTCATAAAATTATAATTTATAATTAGTTTTGTTATTTTTTTTGTCATTCCGAGTCAGCAAAAACCCTGGAACACCCAGAAGCAGCAGCTTCTCAAAGTTTCGATGATTTAGGGAGCTGACATTTGGAATGAGGCCCACGCATCAAACACGTGTCAACAGTCACACGTGTGCTCAGCGAATCCAGTGGCTTTAAAATCAGAGGTCACGCAACCAGGAAGCGACACCTTCAGGTTCATTGAGTCCATAAAAAAAAAAAAGAATAATCCTCGCCTTTTTCATCTGACTCTGAGTCAGAGTCATCAGAGCTCTCCTCTACATCCATCTCTTCTTCTTCCTCTTCTTCCTCCTCTTCTCCTTCCTCGTGGTCACTGCCATCCTGGACCTCCTACAGCACAACATAAATATAACCCACCATCTTAAAGCACGTTCAGTGTACTGTATATACAAGGCTGATTGAGTCCATCATACCATTTCCGTGTCCTCACTGACCCTCTCAGTCATTTCCTTCTCTGTGCCCTTTTCTTGGTCATTGTCGGGAACTTCTTCCTTGCTGACGCTGAAAGATTTAAGAGACGTTAAAACTCAATCTGTCTTCAGTTTGTAAAGTAAGAAGAGTACTTGGAAGCTTTCTGCAGGAAGTGGACTGCGCGTACATCTGCTGGTAATAAAGACAGTTTCATGTTTTTAGGTAAGCACAGCAGTGAGTAACATATCTATGAACAGCACCTTTGACACCGGGCAGGTTACACTGTCTTTTTGGCAAAGAAGCTTTTTGACTGGTTTCACCACAATGCAAGATTTACTTTGCAGTGACGTCTCTGCAGACACACCTCTGAGTGAGAAACCATGCAAACAAGCCATATGCACTCGAGTCTTGGTTTTTTTAATGAGCTTATTTGTGCAAAAGACAGTGTCTTAAAAAGGAGGGAGGCATCTCATCAGAGTCTGAACGGAACTGGCAAAAGCAAAGAAGCATGGAAGGAAAATGCAGCGCGAGAAAGAAATGTTTTAAATCCGTGAAGCAGATGTGTTGGATAAGTGTTTTATCCAAACGCAGGGGGTTAGCAATGCTAAGGTAGCATTTCACGCAAAATCACCTGCATAAAGTGACCAAAAAGAAAAGATTAACACAAAGAAAAGTGAATGTTGTCGTCCAGCCTCGTATGGTTTGAAAATAGGAGATTTTTAAAAGGTTATTCGCTGGTAAAACTGTGTTTCGGGGAAGGGATGTGCTTTTTACAGTAGCATGTTTCACTTCAGGCGGGGACACATCTGCCCAAAAATAAAAGATAAAAGAAAAATGAACTGCTGAATCATGGGGGAAGCATGGGGAGGATGGGAATGGCAACAGGAGGGTGGAAGCTCTGACAAACCTGGCATCCTCAACCTCTTCCACCACCTCCTCCCTTTCCTCCCTCTCTCTCTCCACCAACAGCTGCTGGAGTCTTCAGGGAGGGTCAAAGGGTCAAACGAGAGAAGGAAGCAAGAGATGAACCAAGGAAGAATGGAGGGAAGAATGGTCAGAGGAAGCGCTGCACTGAAAAGCCCACCTTTAAAGCACCTTTTATCCCCAAACTGCCCCCCCAGGACAGCTCTGACTTTTATTTTTAAAGCTAGAGCCTCTGATCAGTCCACAGCGTCTGCTTGCACTGACATTTATAGCTCAGCAATGCTACAGAACTACCACATCAGCAACGATTAAACATTTTAAGCAGATGTGTTTACACGTATAAATGAATGGATTATACATAATTCAAGCTGTAAGTGCCTTTTAAATATGCATGTTCCAATATACAAAGACTTGAACCTTTGAAACAAGTCAAACTGATTTCTGGGTAAAGCAATAATGCATTTGGAAAATCATGAATGGTTTAAGACAAATAAAAATGCCATTCCAGCATGAAACCCACTCAAATGTGTGCACAACCGTAAGAAAACAGAGGCCATTCACTGCGTCCACAATGACACAATTACCTTTTCTTCTTCTTCTTCTCTCGTTTCTTCAGTTTCTCCAGATCTTTCTTCGCGAGTTCGATAATGTCAGCAGTCTCTTTCTCAGGGGCCAGAAGGGCGGGGGGAAACGAGCCAGAGCCTCCATAGAACGACTGACGGTTGGAGGCACGAGACAGATTCTTCCTCAAATTTTCGCTGACAGCCTCGCTCTCCAGGAGTTTGGCCCTGAGGACAGCATCAACAGACTGTCACCGTTTGTAATACAGTCTCCACTCAAATGTGATGTGGCAAATCTCCCAATTTGGCACCTCACAAACTTCAAATGACCCTTGAGGGTCAAAAAAAACTGTAGACATTCATTGCTGCTGTTAGAGAGGCAAGGTTGAGATGGTTTGGACATGTGCAGAGGATGTACTGAAGAAAGGGTGCTGGATGATTGAGCTGCAAAGTAGGTGGAAAAGAGGGAGAGCTCAGAGGAGGTTCTTGGATGTAGCGAGGGGTAGCTGTGACAGAAGGGACAGGGTGAGAGGGAGGCGGGCGATATGCTGCAGTGATCCCTAAAGGGACCAGCAAACAAAGGAGTAGACATTCAATTACACAAGCACACTAAATCCCATTTTGTGTCACTTACACTGCTGAGTCCACATGTGTGCGGGGGTGTGCTGCACCTTTAATTCATTCTGCTCAGCGTCAATATACTTTGTTAAGCTGTGTCGACCTTGTTGTGTTAGGTTTTAAAATAAACCCATTGTCCCCAGTGCATATCTTTCTTACAAAAGTTTAGAACAACCATGCGAGAAAACAACTTTCTGTTTGCAGAGGACTCTTAGTTTCTTTACATATCAGGTCCATCTAATCAGCAATATCCCAGAGAAACTAAAAATGCTTCTCCTGTCCTCTCTCAACCAGTTTATACTATTGTCACACCATATTTCTAGAAACACTTGGACTCCCCTTTTCCATGCCAACCTCCTCTTTACCTTTTCTTTTCAGCTGGTTCTACGATATGTTTTGTATTTTTAGTCTAAATGTTTGAATTATTCCGATTACGCCTCTGTAGCAGAAAAAGAAAGCAGCATATTAGTTTAGTTTGATCCAGACTGAGGTCAGTTCTGCTGCTCAGATGAAGGTCTGGGGTTCGGTCCGTGCTGTGATCTGAGGTATGATCAAAAGTCTGGACCAAACCAGCCGAAATGTGATCTCACGTCTTGCTTCCGAGTCAACGGGCATTTAAAAGAAATGATTGCTGAAAAAGCGCTAAAACACGTGCAGGGAAAGGTGGAAAAAAGAATTCACATCTACTTACCGAAGTTCTTCAATTTCTTTAATGTAGCTCTGAATCATGTTTCCAATCTCCTCTGTGCCTCCTTCACCTGTGACACAAACATAAGGGACACACGCACAGCATGTATTAACTGTGACTAGAGTTGCACAAAATAAAACTGATAAGAAGAGAAACCAAAGAAAAAACTCTCTTGCTTAAACTAACACAAAGGTTGGATGCTGCGTACCTGCTCTGGCGAGGCTCTGGTTGGCCTGGTCACTGAGCAGCTGGGTGAGGCGTGCCCGCTGGGCATCGATGGTCTCCTGCATGGCCTTCACCCTCACCCTCAGGTTGCTGTTCTCAGTCTGCAGCATTGAGTTTTCGTGGAACATGTCACTGAAGCTTTCCACACCGTCCTCACCCACCATACGTTTACCCTGCAGACGGGTGAAAACAAACCACAGCTTGTTGAAAAGGTTTCTGAAAATCTTCTGACATGACAGCAGGATCTTCCTGTCCTTTAAATTCTACCCCTCCTCACCGTCTTATACTCCATGAGCTCCATCTGCAGTCGAGCTATTTCTGTCCTCAGAGCGCTGATCTGCTGGCTGGCCTTGTCTTGGTTCACCACCACCTTGTTCTTGATGTTCCGGGCTCTGTTGGCGTACTTTAATGTATTCAAAGTTTCCATGAAGTCACGGTCAGACGGACTGATGCACGCAATCATCACTGTTTGGCTGAGAGAGAAGAGGAGACACATTTCGTAACTTTTTTTTTTTTTTCACACTACAGACAGTGTCTGAAGAATCAGGTCAGCATGCTGTACCTAGTAGTTGTTTCTCACATTAACATACACATGTGAGGCATAACATTGTAACCGCTGACAGGTGATGTAAAGAACACTGATTATCTCTTCATCATGGCACCTGTTAGCGGGTGGGACATATTAGAGAGCAAGTGAACATTTTGGCCTTGATGTGAGAAGGCAAGCGGGAGGATTTGAGCAAGTTTGACAAGAGCCAGATTGTGATGCTAGATCAGAGCAGCTAGTAAACTGCAGCTCTTGTGGGCTGTTGCTGGTCTGCAGTGGTCAGTATCTATCAAAAGTGGTCCAAGGACTGAACAGTGGCGAACCAGGTCACGGGTGGCCAAGATTCACTGATGCAAGTGGGGAGCAAAAGCTGCCCAGTGTGGTCAGATCCAAATTGGCGAAAAAGCTAAAGTTGTTTTCCATAAAAAGGTGTCAGAATTCATAGTGTATCATGGATGGCCTGGTGTGCGTGCGTCGCTTACTTGGAGAACACCTGGAACCAGGATGCACTATGGGAAGAAGGCAAGCCGGCGGAGGCAGTGTGATACTTTGAGCAATGTTCTGCTGGGAAACCTTAAGTCCTGTCATCCATGTGGCTGTTACTGTGACACGTAACACCTATCTAAGCATTGCTGCAGACTATGTGCACACTTTCATGGAAACAGTATTCCCTGAGGGCTGTGGCCTCAGTCAGCAGGATAATGCTCCCTGCCACAAAGCAAAAATGGTTCAGCAATGGTTGGAGGTGCTGACTTGGCCTCCAAATTTCCCAGATCTCAATCCAATAGAGCATCTGTGGGATGTGCTGGACAAATAGGTCCAATCAATGAAGGCCCCACCTCACAGCTTACAGGACTCAAAGGACCTGCTGCTAACATCATGGTGCCGATCCCACAGCACGCCTTCAGGGGTGTGTGGAGTCCACGCCTCGATGGGTCAGGGCTGTTTGGCAGCAAAAGGGGGACTGACACAATATTAGGCAGGTGGCCATAATGTGATGCTTGATCGGTGTACGATATAATTTGCTTGAGATGGGTTCTCGCTACTGGAAATGTTCCATTTGGGAGACGCCTGGGTAGAAATACCCACTTACTAGATGTGAATTGTCAAAATAATTTTTCACTCTGTTCATCCCATTGAGATTGTAGTATTCTAGTATTATTTTAGGGAGTTCTCAGTGTAAAGACTGCATGAGCTGGACATGGAGAAGCATCTACAGTGCAGCATCTACAAGGGGCTTTAAAGTTTAAACAAGTCCAACAGATTTTGCCATTTTGTGCTTTTTTTTTTTAAATAATTGTGGCGGGTTTGATCGATGATGCATTTGTTGAAAAATATTTAATTAGATTGAAACTGAGGAAACTTTGTGTGAGTGAGGGTTTAATGCTGATATAGCAGTTTTAAAGTCCAACTCTCGATGTTTCGGCTCCTCAACCACCTGACATGAATCAAAGCCTCGCATGCACTCTTGTAGCTATTGTATATTTTCCTAATGTCTAACACATTCTTGGCTAAGAGAGGCAGATAAAAACACCAAGAGAAATTTCTAGGTTCAATTCTGATTTATTATTTGCGATGCTGTTGGTTTGCTAATATTTAGTTAGAATTTCTGCCTTATTGGTGTGAAACAAAATCAAGACAATTGCAAATGTTACACTTGAGGGAAAAGATCAAATCTGTGGTCCTCTGACCTGTTTCCTCCTAATGAGTCCTGCAGGAGACGGGTGAGTTTGGAGTCTCTGTAAGGCACGTGCGAGGCCCGCTTGCTCCGGTCACCCAGAGCACTGATTACATTCCCCAGAGCGAGCTGGTCAACAGAAACAGGAAAGCAAGAGAAAAGATTTCAAAAGGCAGGCAGCGAGTCGCCATCAAACCATTTGTAGCATTGCTAAGTTACCAATTTTAGCAGTACATTTGTTAGCCGTAATTAGCGGGACCACATCCCAGCAACAGTGCGTTTGTGTGACAAATGTGGGTCACTCTAATTGTGACGGTGTTCTTCAGTTCTTCTTTTCTTCAAGAAGAAAAACCGCTGCAGAATCGTCTTTTACTCAGTAACTGTTGCAGATTTGACAGCGCTTTAGGCTGAAGCTTGAGCACTTTGGAAGGTTTTTATACAGTTATACTTCTTGGGATTTTGTTGCATAGTTGAGGAGTTCATTTAAGTACAGTTGTAAGTGCAGCCACTAGATGGCAGTCTATCTTTAGCCTGTCAAGGCTTTGCTGCTTCAGAAATCCTGGTGGAAGAAGGGACAAGCTCACCAGTCCACAGTTAATGGAGATGCCCTCTTTGGCTCTATCACCCGTCGCCCCAGTTCTTTTCAGCCTCTCAGAACCGGCCAGGTCTACAAAGTGAAACTTGGCCGTCAGCGTCTCGTACTCGTCCATCTCGGAGTTACCATTTGTGACTCTGTTATCGGTGTCATTTTCTTGCTGTGTGATAATCACATATGTAAATACAATCAGTGACAGCAGCAGCATGTATACATATATTTCTTTTTTTTTTTTCCTCCAGCAATTCACTGATGCAAAAATGATGTTATCGGTCAGAACAGAAATGGCTTTCGGTGTTACACGCTCATACACTGTCGGAGGCACAGACGCGGACTTGGCACAGGTGGATGGTGAAGATGGCATGGGACCGAGAGCTCTGGACGTTCATCTGGGTGCTAGCTGTGGTGCGAGACAGCGCCCCCAGTTTCAGGCACTGCATCATCTAACGAGTCAGACAAAGAGTATTAAATATGAATACACTGGTTTTAAGGAGCTGGTGCAAAAACAACACCAAATACACTTAAAAAAGCAAATGTCAGACCAGTGTGAAAAATATATATTACTATTGAAGTGTTACTACGATAATCCTTGTGGCAGTAAAGATGTTAACATTCAAAAGAGAACCAAGCACATCTTTAATACTAACCAATCCACATCTTTAAAAACATTTTAAAGACCAAACTGATGCTTAAAGAGAATAATGGTCTAGTGCTGAACAACTAAATTAACAGACTTAATAGATACTGTCCGTTTTTGATGGCTGATGCATCTCTCTACATGCACACAATCTCATGTTACCTCGGCCTCGGAGGACACTGTGCGCGTGGTCACGCCCACTGTGTAGATTCCCCCGTTGGCATCTTCGTGGATCTTAATGTGAGATTTCTGCTTCATGTCTCTGGTGGAGTCAAAGAGGTCCAGAACTTCCTCATTATAAAGCTGCAGGAAGACAAACACAGCGGATTCGATTGTTTCTGTGCCTCTCATCCACACAGCGCCTGCCTAGGTCCAGTTTTTGTGTAGGATGAGCCTGATGGACCAGCACAACTGTCAGCTCACATCATGCCTTATTAACGCTTTCTGTCCAGACGGAGCCCTTCCACCACCCCCACCCTGCCCCATAACACCTCCTAATCCCACCAACGACAGCTGCAGTGAGGATATTTTCAAATGAATGAGCGCCGAGTCAAAGCTCGTTAAACCAGCAGTGTCAACAATATAAGCCTGACCTGTGACACTGGAAAACCTGAGAGAATAATTTTTTTTTAATTTATTAGGTTAAATTCTGCCCCAAAGAAGCAGGTTTAAAAAAAAAAAGTGAGCGTGTACCTCGAGAAACTGGGCATTGATTTTAAACTCTGGTACAGGACGTCCCTGCTCCTGGGCGCTCCGCCGGCGCTCCTCGATGCCCTTGAAGAGGTGGTGGACAGCACGGGGGATGATACCCAGCTCGTCATCTGCTATGTTGACGTCAAAACCAGTCCCCATGGTGTACGTCTTTCCTGAACCCGTCTGGATGGAGGGGTAAGAATACATGTAAGAAATGCACAATTCTACACCTCAGTGAAATCAAAATGCCTGAGAGACATGGACGGGCCTCCCTGATGACCACAGAAAGCGTTCAAACTTCACAAAAATCTTTGAGAATAAACATTTTTACTTCAATGATTGATTTATAATTGCTGTTCCTCTGTGGTTTTGTTTGTCTGCAGGATGCTCCACAGCAACTTGAGACCAAACCGGGGCACTGACCATCCTAAAGTGCTTTAAATATGACAGATTGATCAACATCATTACTCTGTTTACATCTGCAGCCCAGTCGGGCTGACTTCTTGTGATGCAGCCCAGTAGGTCGGTCTAAATCTAGATTAGTGCCTGTAAAGTCTCAGAGGCAAACAGGTCTGATCCAGGGCAAACCAACCGCTGTGTGCGCTCAGTGTGTGGATGTGCTTTGAGAAGTAGGCCAACAGCGAGAGAAGCAGTTACTAGGGAGAAGCGGGTTAACATGGACACACATTAAAGATGTATGTCTGTCTAAAAGCTGCGTGCATTTCACTTCTGAATCTGTTGCCACAGAAACCCGAGTTGCAGGGGGGGGATGGGGTTGTGGGTGGGGTGGGGTTTGGGGTTACAGCCTGCAGGCTAAAGGAAATGGTAAAATAATGGAGGGGTAGGTGGTGGAAAGGAACTCAATATTCGGTATCAACTGACAGAATTTCACAAAGCCAAGCGTTATAAAAAAAAAAACACAGTCCAAAACTTTATGACTGAGATGTAATCATATGAGACAAAGAAAGGCTGCGTGCTGCTCCCTGCACATTTTACCCCAAAGTGATGCCAAGTGCTGCTATAATGAAGTCGGTGAACAAGTGTGTGAAGTTTGATTGGTCTGGCTTCAACAGTACGACTCTACGGTGGGTGGCTGTAGCTCAGGAGGTAGAGCAGGTCACCCACTGATCGGAAGGTCGGTGGTTCGATTCCTGGCTACTCCAGTCCGCATGCCAATGTATCCTTGGGCAAGATACTTAACCCCAAGTTGCTCTCCGAC